>JANTPZ010020204.1:0-15070 GCA_025593235.1 Vachellia pachyceras | reverse complement strand
AGCTGATTTCTGTCTTCCATTTTTGTCTACTCCTGCTGACCACCGTCTGTGATTCCATCTCAGTCCCTTCCATCAGCTTCTGAACAGCTCGACGCCGACAACGGGAGGAGATGGGCGTTCGCTACTGCTCCCTAATTTCCAGATCTCAATCCCTTCCCCATTTCATTCACTCACCTCATAAGTTTCTTTGCTTCACCCCTCATAGACTTCACTCCCTCTCTTCCATCATTCCAGCTCATCTTCTCTACCTATATCTCATTCCGAGAAATTAACACCACCAGGAAGAGAATACACATAGCACTTTCCCATCAGCACATTTGCTTCTTCGTCACACTCTCGCTGCATAGATTGCGTCTCCATCGTTGGAATCAGCCATGGCATATTGTGGAGGCAAGATCACGGTCACTGTTGTTGCTACTATTATTACCTCGTGATGTCCAGCTGAAATTCCATCTTGATCGCTTGATGGCTGAGAAGAACTGTAGCTCAGACTCTGCTGCTATCCTCATCACCATGTCCGGCTGATCCCTCCATCTTCCCAAGAGTTATGCCGAGTTTGAACCTCAGATGCACAGGGACGTTTTCATTCCTCATTCTGCTCTTTAAAGACATTTATGGCATGTGATAACATGTCAAAACACCTAAGAGTATAGAGTGATTTCATTCCTTTTGTTTACGACCAGAACATATGCTTGGATTTAGTAAATTGGTTCAGAGATTATCTTCTTGATTAATATTAGCATCAGTCGGTTTATGTAGTTGATTAACTTTCATATCTGATTGTTGTGAATTAAATCTGAGTGGTATTGATCAATAGTGCTCTTGGAAGTGGCTGAACTGTGTTTGTGTAAATCCATTTCATATCTGTGCTGATTGTGGTAACAGGAAGGTAATGAGAATGAATCTGGAAGGTTGTGAGGTAATGAGGGCAGAGTAATGACATCTTGGGAAGCACATTAGATAAATTCCTTTGCATTTTGTTAGCCTGTTGCTTTGCAATTCAAGAAAATAAGAAAATTAAAATAAACATTAGTTTAGATGATAATTGTTTTTGATTCAGATTTGTGATGATAAAACCACTTGCTCCTGATTCTTGTGAATTAATTTGCTAATTAATTACCTTGAGACATTAAAGCTCCTTTGAGATCGACCTTAGGATTGTGCCACTGACTACATAATTCTAAGTAATAAATTTGGTTTAAAACGACATAGATCAGGCACGCTTCCTCAAGGTGACCATAGCGACCACAGATATAGCAAATGGTTGGGAGCCTTCCATACTCCACACATTGTGTTAATCCATCAAGCTTGATTTTGAATACTAAGGGCTTGTTGAGATCAAGCTTAACAGCCAACCTTGTGAATCGCGCCTTGTCGAAGCTTTTAGTATTGTAGTCTATCCGGAGCACTTGGCCTATGACTTCACCGATGGCCTGTAGAACACTTTTGTGCTAATAATGATAAGGAAGCCCAGGAAGTCTCACCCCAGCCGTAAACCTGTTTTATTTCAAGATTTGTTGGCGAAATGCTTGGCTCCCATGGATGAACAGTAAGGTAGTGGCCAAGCACAACCCATGGCCCCCCAAGCATGACGTGCTGATAGTCTACTTCATTATCAAGTTTAATCATATAACAGCCTCCTTCTAGTTCAGTTAGTTTAAGCCCACCAGATAGTTTCCACAAGTTACAGATTTTCGAGTACAGGACATCTTGCTGAATGAAGCGACCGAGCAGCTTGACGATGATAGCGTACTTCATGCATTGAGACATAAGCTCCTGTATTCTCTGAGAGAAAGTGATTGAGGGGATGAGGCCTTCCATACTGACTTGAACATCTTCGCTTTCAATGGTTAGATCATCAGACCAGCTGTGAACAGGCCTACTATTTTCGTCCTTCTTCCCAAGCAGCTTATCTTTAAATGAAGCAGCCTTGTCTGGAGATAACTCTGAGGAAGGGACCCCATTAGTAATCATATCAGTAGTGGAGTGAGTGATTCCCACTAGTTCATCAGTTCGTGCATCTTCATTTGGATCGCACTCTCTCAGTTGCATGGTTCCCTGATCGCCTTCTTCCTCCATGCAGACATCTAGATTAACCTCTTTATCTCGTATTTTGACTTTCTTCGTGGTTCTATTTTCTTCAGCGCTAGGTGATCGTGTACCTTTTGCCAGGAGCTCGACATCAAGGGCAGCTTCCATGCTCTCCCCCATGCTCTTAAACTACCTCTTTTCCTCTCATTTCTTCGCTGTGCTCTTCTTTTCTTTTCTTTCTACTCACTTTTCTTTTGCAGTTGTGCTGCTGCATCTTTAATAACGTACTACCTCATGTTTTCCTCAGATAACTGATTTTTATTAGAAAAATTAAAAAAAATCTAAATACATCATTTAATTGTATTTATTTTTATTTATTTTGTCTAAATTAATTTGTCTGACTTATAAATTGATATATAAATCAATTCTATATAAAATACCTTGAAGTAGCGTATTTAGTTTTTTTAAGCATTAGAAAATATTAATTTTAAAGCGTTAGAAAATATTGATTGACACAAACAATGTATAGTGGCTAATCAATCCTTTAAATTTTAGAACATTTAATTACCCAAAATAAATATATTTAGATTTTAACTTGTTAATGAAGAGTATAAATAGATGTAGTGTCTCTATATTATCTACAACCCTATCTTAAATAAAATTATTATTCCTCATATAGTTATTTAATAGGAATTAAGTAGAATGATTTCACTCTAATATGATTATATGAGTGATGATGAAGGTATGTTCCTATCCTAAAGACATATTAGAATAAATTTCAATATCATATTACTCAGTTTAAATATCCAATTTCAATTTAGATCTCTTTCACAAGGTTAATTTAAATTCCTCACATTCAAATTTAAAGTTGATCAGGCATTAATCAAACAATAAGATTTAAAATGAATAAACATAATTTAAGTTAAACATAAATAAATAGTTCAAACATGCTTAAATCCTTTCCCGCCAATGTGTCTGACATTTGGTCAATGAATGGAAGAGGGAAGTAGTCGTTTTGTATGACATCATTTAATTTTCTATAGTCCATACCAATTTTCCAATCAGTAACAGTTCTAGTGGGGATGAGCTCATTTTGCTCATTAATGATCAATGTCATGCCTCATTATTTACAATCATTATTCAACTTCTTTATCCCAATCGCATTTCTATCATTCAATAAACTCTATTTCACTTGTTAAAATTATAACTAATGATAATTTATTCTATTTACCAAAAATTCCAAAATTTGCCCTCTTTAAATATTCAAAAGCGACATAAATCAAATATACTCAATTCTTTATTAATATCCTATTTTCTTTCTCCCATGAATCATTTCACATCCAATAGAATCACTAAAATATCTATATTCCCTTATGTATTTAAAATACCAAATTTCAACACTTATAGTTTCACCTAAAATTCCAAACATTCATATATCATCAACATCAAATGTCATCCATTCAAAAATCAGTATAGACTTTAATGAACTAAAATACATTATAAATCGCAATTAATCGGTACAAATATTATATATGCTCAAATGATAATGATTTAATAGCAAGGTTATTCAAAATTCTCAAATCAACTAATAAACAAAACAAAACTGATCAAAATGTACTATCATTTTAACTCTACAATCATTTAATTATCTGTCGTCAAAACTTAAAATTTGATACAAACCCTAACCCAAAAATTTGCTCTGTTCAACGAAATTACTCCATTGGATAAATCTAAATTACTAATAACTTTCATGAAGCGGGTTCAGTGTTTAGAGAAAATTTTATGAATGGCTGACAACGCAAGCGGAGAAGACGCAGACTGAAAACGAAGACGGACTCCACTCTCTCACATCATATAAAATAAAGCTCACTGCTGAATTACCCAACTTGACCGAAAAAGAAAATTACAATAAAGAGCACTGCATTTTCATTTATTCCGATCATTTCTATTTTCTTTCCTTTTTCTATTATCTTTTTATTTATTTATTTATTTATCATATATTATAGTTATTTATTTATCATATATTATAGTTCATTTTATTTTAATAAAAATAAATGAATCAATCCATATTACTCAAATAACATCAAGAAAACTTCTCAACTATTATAATATAATTATTTTCTAATAACAATTTTAGAAATAAATTTTTAAGATGTTACAACCACATTTCTATGCATATCATCTTCCAAAATCCTTGGCAACTACATCTAAGATTGTGATACCCAATCTACTAGGTAATACCTATTAAAGAAGTTTTAGTAATCCAATCAACTATCAAATTTGTTAAACTTGATTTTCATATATATATATATATATGAATTGATAAATTGCGGTATGGATGTAAAATCCCTAATAAGATTGTCAGTGTTATCACCTCCTAGCTAGTTTCACACTCTTTCGTCAGTTTTAATTAGCATGGGACCAAACAGGTGGCCAGTCATTTGGCTATAGATATTTTATTTACTTTTTAAATATAAAATTCACTTCATAATTTAATTCTTCATTAAAGTAAATCTTTTATTAAAGAGGGGAGGGATTACTACATTTAAAAGCACGCATTGGGGCACATTGAGTAGAGACTATTGACCGGGTTCTCTTGACTGTTGCCTCATTTGAGCGCCTCATGAATATCACGTTTGATGAGACATTTTAAGAAACTGTTTGAAAATAACTTTTACCAAATTTAAAGTAAAATATAGGTTTTTAAGAATATATTTTGGGAGAATAACTTTTAAGGATTTCAAGATAAAACTTAGGATTCGAAAGGTAATTGTGTATGGGAAATTATTAGTTTTTATGGAGTTCGATGCAAAAAAGTAAGTAGGAAAAATGAAATATAAAAGGAAAAAGAGGAAAAAGAAAATTTCTTATGAGAGAGTGTGTATGATTTGACAGAAATTAGATTTTTCAAAATCTAAGTTTTAAACCTAAATTTTTAAAAAATGTGAGTATTTGAACAAAATCCAAATTTTATAACAAAACCTAGAATTTGCAATGCGCTTAACAATAACCCCACACATAATTTTGCCCTCCTCTTTTCACATTTTTATTTTGATGCTCAAAAGGTCTTCTACGCCACCTACATTCCCACTGTCACTATGTTGTATCCATGTTAAATACATCTTGTTTTAATATAAAAGTCAATTGATTTGTTAAAAATAATAAAATTAAATAAATTACTTAATTAAAACATATATTTCAAAATATAATTAAATGGAGAAAGCTTATGTCCAGTACTGGACACATTCAATATCCAGTTACTCAATAAAAAATTGACATGTGGAATTTTAACACATAAGCAAGAACGTCAACCCCTCTTTCATTTGCGTCTTCGTCTCTGTTCCCTATTACTTGCACATTTTAATAAATTAGTCAAATGCAATCCAGCGACAGATAGTCAAAAGAACACTCCGACTCATTAACAAATTAACCCTCCATACATCAACTATAGACTCCTTGCAAACAGAAGACCCACATTCTAATTCAACCTACAAAATGAAATGTGTTAATAGACTTGAGTGTTGGCCGCAGTAGAAGGAGTGAAGAAGACGACAATTTCGCGCACAACTGTACCTTTGGCGTCGTCTTCATCCATGAGATATTCTTGTTTTGGTTCTCTGATGGGTCTCACGAATCCTCTTCCCTCACATTTTTCCGTTTGATGTGCAGAAAGTAGGGAACGGAGACGGAAGAGGGGCAGACGTTCGACGCTGATGTGTTTAAATTTCACGTGTTAATTTGTTATTGGGTAATTAGATATTGAATGCGTCTAGTACTGGATATAAGTTTTCTCCTAATTAAATTATATATCGGTTTATAAATGAGAAAAATTAGTTTATAAGAAAATAATATATATATCAATTAATTAATTTCCTTAATTTCTTAAAAAATCAATTGACTTATATATTAAAAATATGATGTAATATATCATTAGTTGGCCTTAGCTTTTTATTCCCCCTCCCCTCCCCCTTTTTCGGATTTAGATAGGTAAACCAAAGCTTGGAAGTTAAAATAATTAGGCTAGGCTAATAGTCCTAGAGGCAAAATTGCATAGCCATCTAGAGGCAATAGTGATGATTTGCCAAAAACAATTGGGCTCATCCGTTCGGCGCTGTGGGCACTAAATCTAACTCGAACATATAACCAACGCATCGAGTGTTCTCTATGCATGTTTGATGAAGTCTCACGTTTGCTTTGTTAAATAGAAGTTCTTAAGTGTCCGAAACAAGTTACTTCAGTGGGTGATCATAGATAGTCACACATTGTCTCTATTTAGAAACGCGGTAAAAAAGTACTTTTATGTAAGTTAAGGTAAATATTTAAAGAAGATTATCTCGTTTTATGAAAAAACATTATTAAACATACTTTTAGAAAGTAAACAAACTTTGCCAAACAAACAGATTAACGAGTTGAAGGCAAATAAATTGACATTTCTTTAAAACCCATTTGATTGCCTATTTCCAACTCTATTTTAACTGCCATACTCAGCCTTTATACCGATCATAGACCAAAAGAAGTTGATTGGTTTTGATTCCATATTTAGACCTACACTTTTAATAAATTTTTGATAAGTTCAAGATAACTAATTAGATATTTATGAATCATGTCCACTCACTCATTTTTTTCTCTATCCAACCCCACTTCTTTGTACATGTTTGGAGAAACTTTCTTCTTCTTCTTTTTTCACGTTATTTACAAATCGAAATAAAATTCATCTCATACACTTATCTCGGTTTGTGCAAAAACACTTTTCTAATGGATTTCTAAATGGGCACACAGCTAATCCTATTTGTTGTGATTGATTAAAGTGAAATTAACTAACAAACATTCAAGGTATTGAGATAACTTTACAATATTCAAAATTTGTTAAAAGTTTAAACCTAAATTTAAATTTTAACATTCAAAAGGATTTAATCGATATTTCTATTTCAAAATTTATAATATGGACAGGGAGGTATATTTGAAAATTTATTGATCTGTATTTTGTATTATTAAGGTATGAAAAAGAATATGGGAAACAAATAGATATAATCAATGTTATTAAACCCGGATCGGATTGGAAACCAATGACGTGACCTCTGATCCGATCTGATTTGCTAAATAATCTCGGGGTTGGGTCAACCTGTGTGATTCGTCCAGTTTGGTGGGCCGACCAGATTACTTTTTCCCTTTCAAAATTTTATTTTTAAAAAAAATACTAAAATACTTAATTTTTTTTTAAATTTGAAAGCTAAAACTTAAAAAAAAAAGAACACCTTCCCTACATAAGCTTACTGTCACGTCTGTAACTAATTATCTTTTTAAATATTTTTTAAAAAAGGATGATTTTTTAAAAATTCAAATTTGAAAGTTAAAAAATAAAATCCATTTACCATCTATATTTTAATATTTTGTTAGGATAAATATTTTGAAACTGTAAATAATGTTCGATACTAGATAAACTATAAGTATATGATTGATTTAGTAATTGTTACCTTGTTACTAACGGAATTTGTCACTTAATTTTTGAAATTTTTAATTTTGAATAGTTTAATTGTATCAACATGTGATGTGATGTGATTTATTTTTTTTAATTTTTTTATTTCTTATTGATCTAACCTCGGTTTAATTTCGATCTGACTTACTGACCTTTAACTCACTATCTTATCTGATCTGGTAACATTGAATATAATGTAACTAAAGAAAAAAGATTGGGGGAAAACTCCATAGTAAACAAATAGTTTTGAATTTGCCAAAAAGAAAAGAAAAAGTTTTGAAAAATCAAAATCTTGGGGGGCAAATATTCGCACTGGCGATCGTATTTCTCTCGTTGATGTAATCGTTTCTACGAAGCTACCAATCTCATCCAACATACCAAGGTAGATTGATTCAATTTACGATTATTCTCCAACCTCTTTCGATTCTCCCCGCGCGTAGCCTCGAATTTTTCCTGCCCCGCGGAGTTTACAGAAGGACCGGTCTGTTTGAATCGACAATTCTTGGTCTTGGATTTGGCCCTCTCCTCGTCTTCTCTGAGGATATTCCCTTTTCTTCCTTTGTTTCCAGAATCGTTTGCCGGGACAAAATTCAGGAACCGGAGGTATTTGTAGAGTGTTGCAGCTTTCACTTGCATGGAATGATCAGTATGTTATCAATGATTTAGTGGAGATTTTTCATGCCTTGTAGATTATAGACAACCTGAAATTCCTCTATTTCTTTTCTCCTTGCTGGATTCACTTTTCCACTACATTTGTTTCCCAGAACAAATTTCTTAATTTTGGGACGTGCTAGGCATTTAAAATGGAGAAAATTGTAGTTCTAAATTCTGGGGATGGCCAAGGTTTCCTTCCCATCAAATTTGTGTTGTTGATTTAAGAATAAATTGTAACACAACCTTTCTATTCCACTTACCGTGTCCAATAGTGTGGATTTTCCCACCAAAAGTCTATGACTTTGTTTCATGTTTTATTTCTGCGCAAGATCCACTAATGTCTTACGAGGATCGAGAGCTTCATTAAATGTATTCTCCTTTCAGTTATGACAAAATTCTTGACAATGTCACTATGAGACGCTATTGATGATTGGATCTTGTTCTTTTGGTTGAGTCTTCGATTGAATGGTATTGGTTTTTAACAGTACAGCCATGCAGAGCCAGCTTATGTGTAGTGGATGTAGGAGCATTTTGCTTTACCCTAGAGGGGCAACCAATGTTTGTTGTGCATTATGCAACACAGTTACCTCAGTTCCTCTTCCTGGTAAGTTCGGTTTCCTTTGTTATTATTTTGAAGTTAGAAGTATTTCCTTGCTAAGTACTTAGGTTATTGCTTACGAAGTGGAAGTTGTAAAATAGATGTAATAATGTGGCTTGCATTTATATTTTCACTGTTGACCACATAGTCATGTTCATGTGATGAGAAAAATAAAGAGAATAGACTGTTATTGCCAAAATATTATTTATAATGGTTGATGGAAAATCTCTCTAGCCTTCTTGTGAGGGAAATATTAAGAACTCGTTTGTCTACCAGAAAGAGTATTAAGAGAATAAAATGGAATAATGCTTATATTTTTAGAGTGTCTTATTGTTTCTATGACTTAAGGTGGTTTGAGAAAGGTTATTTTCATGTTGTTGGTTTGGTGTTCTGCTCATGGCAATTTAAAGGGGTTGTCATTTCAAAAGTGATTAGCTGTCTCACTACATTTATTTACTTGATTTTTGTAATGAACGAAGTTTCTCACACGTCTCTTTGAATTTGGTGTTCTTTGCGAAGATGTCTTATTCTCCTTTCTTCCAAAAATGCTCTTTTTCTATCAAAGTACATTCTACCTTTCTCTGTTTAGAATATGCATCTTTCACTCTGGAACGCATGGGAGTAGAAATTAGAAATTCGCTATGCAGCGTGTTGGGTTAAGCATTTAGATTTGGTCAGCCGCTTACTGTATGCTTGCTTAAGTACCTTGATCTTTCAATTATACTTGCAGGAATGGAAATGTCTCAGCTTTATTGTGGAGGTTGTCGTACATTGCTGATGTACACACGCGGAGCTCCAAGTGTGAGATGTTCTTGCTGTCAAACTGTAAACCTTGCCCCAGGTGCAGTACATTTGTATGTTGCTAGATCTGTGAAGCTTGGTCACCTCAGTGATTATTTTTTTGTTTTTTTTTTGGGGTGGGGGTGGGGAGCCCATGAGATTCCTGTAGTGTCAACCTCTTCAGGCTGTTGTGGAAGTAGGTCATTTGTCATTATCCGTTCCACCTTTACAATTTGTTCTGGCTCCTTTGCCACTGCTATTTCTTGCTTTTTTTTGTTACTGTTTGCACCCGTTTTCCACCATGCCTATCTGTTTCTGTTTTTCTGCTGCTACTGTTCATTCCATTCGTTCTGTCATGCCATGGAATTCCAAGAGTCAAGGTGTATGGGTATGTGTCGAGTGTGGTGAGGAAGGGACTGATTGCGTGTCATGTTCTAGCTTTCCTTACAAGCATGGGTTTAGCTACCAGGGGCATATGGTCATGTGTCAGGCAGAAGGAATGATTGTCGTGCAATAGGTCTCTAGCTAGGTTGTGTCCCAGACTTGTTTTGTATGGAAAAGTCAATAGGGCAGCTGTTAGTCAAATGGCTGGACCCCCCAAAAGTGATACCACCTTCTTGAAGTGAGGAAGAAGGAAAAAGGGATGACAGGGGAGCAGTATGGGCCTAAGGATGCCTTTTGTCTGATCAATCGTATAGGTCGAAGTCCAAAAAGGCTTAGATAGTCATTCCCTCCCCATTAGAGAGAAATTTTCCAGATTTTAAAGCCTACATTCCGGTTACATTATACGAATTTACCCTACTTTGATTGCACTTGATCCTTCATGGCAATGATGGGGGTATTATTGTGTAATAAATAGGAGAATGTGAGTTAGGTTAGTTAATTAGCTATTAGGGACTACAGCCTATAAAAGGATCAAGGGGGTCATTGTAATCAGGTTTTGGAATAGTAATGAATTGAGTCCTCCCCCCTTCCCCCCTTCTCTTATTACCCTCTTTCCCTTCATGCTCTCTCTTTCTTAATGTCATTATTGTAAAACATAATGTTTGTTTACTTTGTTAATTTTTTTGTCCATGTTTTGCGTGGATTAAATACTCTATGGATACAGTGAAATTTATCACCTTATTTTCTCATCTTTTCACTAACATTTTATTTATATATTTATACATATACTAGTGTATGAGTTTGATAATTATATGTAGAGGTTTTTTATGAATATTATAATGAATAGTTATCCTAATAATTAATAATTAATAAATAAATAGAAAATTGAAATGTTTTTCATTATGATTATGAGAATTTAGGAAGTCTGTGTGTAAAGAAATTTATATTGCCTGTTAGTCTTAGGTTATTTGTTTTGGTGAATGCTTACAATTATAGTTTGTCAAGCCGTAATAGAAGGGTCTTGTGTGCATAAAATCCTGTTCCTCATGCTCCAAGATATTTGGTGCTTTAATCCGTGTTGGTTAGGTTGATTCACGTTTAATTTTGATATCATATGATCTTGAGATGGATTCCTTGTAATATTGTAGTAATTTGTGCATATAATCGTATATTTGAATATAGTTATTTACTGATGCTTTTGATGGGTTTTGCTTCTGCATCTAAAGCCTCTAACGAACTCGCTCATATACATTGTGGAAACTGCCGGACTACACTCATGTATCCTTTTGGTGCTCCATCAGTCAAATGTGCTATTTGTCACTATATTACTAACGTTAGTGTAAGTATATATCAGTTGTTAGAAGCATAGATGTTTGCCCTTAAAGTTCTAGAAAAGAGGTCTGCATGGACCATATGAAGTTTTTGTGGTTTCTTAATGCATCAAGATTTGTATCCCATCATCTTGCAACACTTCTTAATGATGTTGCCTTTGAATCTATGTTTTATTTATGATTTCCTAACCATTTACTGACTTCATCTCCTTCCTCCACGTAGATGAGCAATGGAAGGATTCCAATTCCTGTCCACAGGCCTAATGGAACAACCAACTCTGGAACATTGTCTTCTACTCCAACTGTATGCTTTGATTTTTTAACTTGTGATTATTCATAGAATGTATCGTCCGTTTTGCATTATGTTGTCTAATGAATCTGTATCACAGAGCCAAACTGTCCTGGTTGAAAATCCTATGTCTGTTGATGCAAGCGGGAAACTGGTAAATATTCTTCTCATCCATGTACTTTTAAACACATGCGCACGCACGGAAATTTTGATTTTCCTTTTAGCAAAATAAAATTTACTTGGAAGAATGCAAATTGTTACAGGTGACCAATGTTGTTGTTGGCATTACAGCAGATAAGAAATAATGTCGCCGCATTATCTTGCCATGTTTTGAAAGGTTCACAATTTGAGTCATTTTCATAGTGTCAACCACATGAAGATAGATATTCTTTGTGTATATGATGTTGCTTGCTGCAATGGTGAAAGACATTTTAAACCTTTACTTATATATGGTTTAGACTCATTTCAAGTATTTGTATTCATGTATGTATATCAGGTGTACAAGTGTGAAAAGGGCATCGAATTGGTACTTCTGTGGTTCTCCGGTTCACTTTGTTACTGCCTTTGTATCTCTAGCCAAATTATTCGGTTCATTCGATTATATCAAGTCACAAGTTTTGGTTTTTCTTTCCTTTTGTTTTTTTAAATAATCTGATATCTATGCTATCAACTACTCCAAATTTGAGTTAGACTGGATTCTAATTGGGGGATGTTTTTCTTGCTTGGTCTGTTTCTACCCATAAAATTCAAATTTGAGATATTATTTAAGAGGTCTTGAGCTTTCTACCATTCAATCCAACCATTATTTATTCTTAGATATGCTTTTGCTATTATTTCTGTGGAAACCATGATAACTACTAGAGTTCCTTGATGATCAGCCAGTTCATTGCAGTTCTTAGTCTTGTTTTTGGTCGTTAAAATGATTTGTTAACCGTGATGTTATACAAGCATTGCGTGGTAAAGGGACTTTGAATGTGTAATGAAGTTTCTATGCTTAATGTCTAATACAAAAAAAAAAAAAACAGTATTTTATTAATTGCAAATGGCTGAGTCATTCAATCTTTGAACAATCCCAGCCAACCATATTTTGAGTTTGATTGCTGCTTAATTCTTATTCAAAAACTTATTTTTTTTACTGGATCAATTCAAATGTTAAATGGTTTATATTCTACAATTAATAAAACCTGAAAATTTAAATAACAAATTTGCATTAGGCAGTTATAATCCATGATTGAGAGGTTTGTCTTGTTTACATCTTGGCCTCTATTGCGATGTTGGATTGGGACCCTCTATGCCCTATGGCATTGTAATTTTCAGAGGGATGAAAATGACTTTGGGAACGAGATCTACTAATTGGTGAACATTGCATGTTGGGTTTTTCTACCATCTTATTTTACGATAAAAATTCTATTTTTCTGTGTCAATTTATACACTTTTATTGAAAAGTTTAGCTATTGAAGCAAATAAATTTTTTGGCATGATATGATTCATCGCAATATGGTTTAGATTGCCTTTCTTTTGTTACCCTTTGTTTTCAGTGACCAACTTTTTGTTTACATTTATAATTAATTTTGTCATTGACGTATTATACAAAGTTAAAAAAACAATTAAGTTATATCATTCCTAATATTTGAATAACGTAATGTCACATGTTTTTATTTTATATACATATTGATTCTATAATATAAATGTCACGAAGTAACATTAATTACAATTTACAAACTGCAATGATAAAACAAAAATGATGTTTTTGAAAACTTCTCGATGCTGAAGAGAGGGTCAATATAAGAGGGAACACAATTGCATTATCATCTAACCGATTATAAAACCAAGTTTGCGACATTTCTTATAAGTTTTGGAAAATCTCCCTTTTGACGACATTAACTGTGATTGGCTTTGTTTTTTTTTTAATCAAAATCTCAAACGGTTATTTCAACTCCAGTTTTCATCAGCAACATGTAATTGTCCATGAGTATGTACTAGCTTGAGAAGATATAATTCCACGTTATGCAACGACTGCCCTTAACTTCTGTTTATCGTCACCAGCATCCGAAAACGCAACTTACTAGAATGCATGGAGGATACAAACTATATGGAACTATATAATCTATTTTCCCCTCCTTTTGCACCTTAAACCTTTTTAATTGACATTTGGCTAAGTTGGCACCATATGAACAACCAACCACCAAGCCTTATCTCATTAAAAGGGCCGGCTACATGGATTATATAGCGTTATTGTACTCTTTCATAAAATAGATCCCTGAATAGATTATTAACCAAAAGAAATTTCTCTATAACCTCTTTGAAGGTGCGTTTTGATCTTTTTATATATCTTTTCAAAGGGCTCCATACTGTTTGATCTATCCTCTTCGTCAATGCCTTCAATAATTTTCTCTAAACATGTTTGAATCACCTCAAACGATTTTCTACAATTTTTTCTTCAATAAATACCACTTTAACTCATTTACGAATTTGATTATTAGGAATCCTATTAATTTTAGTATGGTCACATATCTATTTCAACATTCTCATCTCAGCTACACTCACTTTATGCTCATATTATCACTTTAAAGTTCAATATTTACTACCATGTAACCTTACTGCTGGCCTTATAACATTGCAATAAAACTTTTTTGTCAAGTAACTTACCTCCATTTACACTATTCAGCTTAAATTTTAAATTAATATCACTAAATAGATAGTAAATAATGCATAACTATCATTATATCCCTTGTATTTAGGGGTGAGCAACAATCGAGCGGGGTTACCCCGTGGGACATCCGTACATGTGGTAAAACCTATTTTGCCCCGTAAAAACAGATATAGGGCAAAACGGGCGGTGTGCAGAGGTTACAAGAAACCTGTGTAAAATTTTCCCCCTCCCATAATAAAGCAAGAACTACAATAACATACTTTTTTTTTCGGTGAAAATAGCATACTTTTTATTATTACAGCTATTATAAATCCAACAAAGGCAACTATCACAAACAATGTAGAACTGCTTCTTCTTTAGTCCCTCATTCTCTCGAATAGCAACACAATAGATTCATTCCACCAATGATGGTGGCCTTCGGAGGAGTGTCGATGGAGACCTCCGATTAAGATCTTCATGTGTTCCGATCTAATAGCGGGGGGCAGCCATCATTGTTGAAGATGAAGAGGTTTAAGAACAAGTTTACACAAGAATAGACGATGAGGATGACGAAATATGCCAAGAAGCTTGGCTGGAAGATCTAGAAAAATGATGAACAAGAAGTACGGATATGGGCGACACATGGGATGCGCTTGGAGAGGAGAGATGGGGAGGGGTTAGGGTAGTACTCATGGAGAGGGGAAATGAAGAGGGGTTGGAACTTGGAAGTAGAGGCATTAGGCATAGGCATATGAGGTGTTGGAATTGGAGCAAGTGAGATAGAAAGAAATATCGCAGGTAGCACATGGATGAGAGAGGTGAAGGTGACTTGATGGTGTAATAAAAAAAGTGAGAGAGGTGATTTGATGGCAGGAAACATTTACAATTTTTTTTT
>JANTPZ010020168.1:0-20378 GCA_025593235.1 Vachellia pachyceras | reverse complement strand
GAAAATGTAAGCAATAGAATTTTGATGAAGTGGTACGATTTATGTAAAATTGACGTGTCTTCTGTCCATCTATCAAGATTTACATAAGGGCTCCGTTTAGATAGCCCGTTGAAAAAACGGACACAGATTCCGAGGCAGTTTATACGAGAAGAAAAATGTCTCGGTAAACACACCCGTTGTGCAAACGGACAAAACAAACGGAGCCAAGCTTATCTAAAATAAAGAACAACACTATTGGGATTCAAGTGCCTTGTTCTCAGGGTTACTTTAGATACGCGGCACCCTCCAAGTTTCTGGGAGTTCCTCTGCTGGGTGACGAGAAGCAGAGCATGGCCTCATCTCTACTTCAGCCCAGAACACCGACGAGCTTGCGTGGCAAAACTGTGCAAATGGTTCGGAGGCTAGACATAGACCTTGCCTCCATGCTTTGACTCTTGGGTGAGAAGAGAGCCATCTTTCAAACTAATGACTCTCAAATTCTTCGCACAATTGCCTGTGAGAGGCTATCCTCCTTGCAGCCTTGAATTGAATCTCATGACGAGCAGTTTCAGAAAATCCAATTTCACCTGCTACGAAGTATTTATATAACATGGTATAATTTAAATCAAGCTTGCACCTAACAGGCATTAGATTTCAGGAAATCATAGTCTAGTTTAAGGACTCTGCTCATAACTTCAGGACTTCAAGGAGTAATACCCCCCAGGAACGAGTCACTTGCAACAAATTTGACACTCGGCGATGCATGAGACACTAACTACATATACATGCCAGATATTCTTCGACTAAAGAATGCCCTAAACAACCAGAGACCAGATAGAAGAATAGAAAACCAGATGATATCACAGGCAAATGACTACAGATGAGGTCTATAAAATGGAATAATATCTATAACTTCGACAGTAGTTTTCGGTTCAAAACCATATATCTAAGCGAAGACACGCCATATCCAGATCTATAAGCAAACAAGAAATAACAAATTCATTGGCTTTAGAAGATAGATACCATATATTTGTTCAGCTAGAGTAACATACCAAGGATAGGAAGAAGGTTATAGGTCAGCGTGGATCTTCACCGCCACGATCCTTCTAAATCTGAACTGTCGAGCTTTTCAAGAGCAGATTGGACAGCCTCACGGCTGTCAATAAATAATCGGATGACGATTTCAGGGTCGGTCTCGAATCGGGCCTCCTCGAACTCCTTTCGGGAGTTGTGCCGGAGAATATCACGCCAGAGGATGCCATTGGAGTCAGGCCACATAAAGAATCGGGTGGCGCAAATAATATCGCGGTAAAGACTGAGTGCTTCACGGCGAGTGCTGGTGAGTCGCCTCCGATTGATTAATTATTCTTCGTCATCGTCAAGGGGCTTATCCTTCTTGACTAGATGCCTATCGAGAAGCTCCTCGATGGTGTCTGGGCCTTGATGTAAGAGGCGCTTGCTATACATGCAGGCGCAAGGAGTGCAGAATTTGACAGTAATTGACATGCGTCTCCATATCTGCAGCTTTCTGCTCATTTCTCAGTTCTTTCCGGCGAATTCCCTACACCGCCAGCAAGCTGATCCATTATTTCATGGCCTGATTTTTTCTTTTTCTTTTTTTGACAAAAAAAAATGGCAACGTGTTTTTCATATGAGCAGAAGTTATGAATCTGCCAATAATTTGGACATTTTAACTTTCCAGCCCAACCTTGATTGAAACCAGTCCATGAACATTTTATATTTAACAAGTAACCATGGTGAGCGGTATTCTTCAGATTAAGCGAGCGATTCCTCTAACCATACAGGGAGACAGATCTGGTGGAAGTTAATGGAACTCAGTGTGAGACAAAATGATTTCGGATCTCCAGGATTCACTTGATCCTCTTGTATTTTTTAAAAACTGTGTAAAATGGACTGACAGAAGGATGATCCATAGCCATTGAATGGATACATAAAGAGGTATTTTTTGAAGCAATATAACCCTCTAATTAGAAAGTTGTAACTTTCTATTTTAAAGTATTACAATAATATTTGGAAAGACTCTTTCTTTAATACACAAATATATTTTCAATAGAACTATCATGTTTGAGTCACTTTATATTGCAGCGGATAATTACGTGAGAATAATTTTATTTTATAGAATGTTTATTTTTTCAATTAAGTGCATTGTTTTCAAATAACACCCCTTCTTCCGGATGGATGCGTATGCTCTAACGAAAACATAAAAAAACAATACCATCACTTTGCGTATTGCCTTAGCAAAATCAAATTATTAAAATACGAATTTTAATATAAGATACAGTTGATTTTATTAAAGAGTTTAATAAAATTAATTAATTAATATATCTATTATTTTTCTCCAAATCAACTTAACTGAGTAATAAATTAATATATTATTTAATGATATATTACTATTTCATAATAAATATTATAATGAAGTGATTTATTTAATTATTTAACTCTCTCGTAGAATCATCAAACGGCTCTTACAAAAAATGGCGGGTGTATAATTTTTTAAGGGAGATTTATTATAAGGTTTCAAGAAAGGAAGTTATTTATGAAAAGGTCCCAAGAGTTGTCAATGGCAGCTGCTTCACTTGTCAATGATGCTCCTCGACTTTTCATTGATAACCTCTTGGGACATTTTCATAAATAACTTCCTTCCTTAGAACCTTACAATAAATCACCTTTTTTTTTAATTGTAAAGAAGGTATTTCTAAATAAGAGGAACACAACATCAGGGAGGCGTCGGTGTTATAATTCATAACTCAGCCACGTAGCACTCATCACTAGCCATTGCAAGTTGTCACTGATGCGGGTGCATCCGGCTGGAAGGATTTTGTTCAGCTGTAAAGTTTGTCTTGACTTAGACAAATTGTCAAGATTCAATTTGTCTAAACTCATGGAAACGGTACCATTTAAAAACGTGATAAAGAAGTACTTTTACATAAATTGAGGTAAATATTAGAAGTAAATTATCTCATTTTACAAAAAACACTATTGAACATGCTTTTAACTTTTTCAAATGTTGCAACAAACAAACCCCATATCTCGGTCGATTTGTCGTGGGACCATATGGGGTGATAAAAAATTGTTGTCAATGCTCAATGGTGCGCTCAATTATTTTGTATGTTTATTACAATGTAAAAATTGAAATTAAAAGACCATTTTATTTATTTTGCCTTCTATCAATGCATTAGGGATATTTTTTTATACTGCTCCTTTATTTTCCTATGCTTTCATTATCGAATAAATCCTTGAAAAAAAAAAATATTTGTCACTTCATTTTGAGCCATACCAAAATCCCCACCTAAGATAAGTTTCGTTTCCGTTCAAAAATACGTTGGAAAAGTAATTTTATGTAAGTCGAGATAAATATGTGAGATGATTTTTATCTCAACCTACATGCAATGTGAAAAAAAAAGGAGAAAATAAGTGTTCCCAAACATCTCATTATTGTTGTTTGAATTATACCAAATATAATTCCATTCTACGTACTCCCATTAATTTATTATTTACTTTCCATTTTCATTATCTTCAGCTACGTGTACTGTACGGCTGTACCAATTAATAAGGCCTAATTTCGTCCGTGGCCAATAGAAAGGATTATATGAACTTGGGTGGGGTGGGACGTATAGTTCGTATTAGCCCATGGCTATGATAGATACAGTTTATTTATTTTCTTAAAAATACAGCCCTTGGGGGGGCTAAGAAACTCACCTCAAATGTTTAGCGTCACATTAAGAAATCTAATTGAGACTTCTCCTTATTAATCTTAATTATCGATTGCGGGCTGCTAATCAAACCAGTGTGATTTGAGTTTAGAATAGGAGCACGGCGGGTAATCTGGTTATTTTCTCCGCTAACTGAAAAATGTTATACGTATTTTTGGTTTTCTGATCCTCTCTTTGGCCAGCCTTCCATGACAAAATTCTAGTTTCCAAGCCAGTCCGTCGTCGAAACAATCATCACAATCATGCAGTACTGGTTCCATGAGTGAAGACTGAAGACCCAAAAGTCTAAGGAGGCAATAACTGCGTGAAATACAGAAGTCGCATCTCATAGCCATCTCCATTCCTGTTTTTGACTCTGCAAAACACAGATTTACCATTAAAATTTGGCGAATCTGACATTTGATACACCCACAAGGGCGCAACCACCGATTAATTCGTCTATCCTGATCCCATGAGATGGGATTGTTCCGCTTGATCTGGGGGGCTTGAGTTGAAATGCAGCCCAATTTGTTCCCCTTTGGAAGCTTTCAGGGAAATCCGTTCTTATTCAATGGTGATTTGAGTGAGGGGTTTGAGAGCTCTAGGGTTTTCTTCTTAGTTCCTTTCTTGCTCTTCCAGGGAGGGGGAATGGATTTGTCCAAGGTCGGAGAAAAGATCCTGAGCTCTGTTAGGTCTGCGAGATCGCTTGGACTGCTCCCCTCTGTCTCTGATCGGCCCGAGGTAAATGATCCCGTGTATAACGTGCAGTCACCGTACTTATCTTAGTGATTTTATTCTATAATTTGAATGTTCGCCTTTTGTTCTAGTTGATGCTCTTCGGTATACTGATACTGGGAAAAATGGGCTAATTTGACTTTTGTCAGAGTATAATGTTTTGTTATCTGTTAGTTAGTTAGCTTATTCAATGTTTTTACTTAATGATTACTCTAACATTCCCTTTTCCTGAACAAATGAAGACATGTAATTATACCATTACTTTGGCTACCCTGCTGTTCTATGATTCTGGCGGAATAGCGAACCTGTTGAATAGGAATGTCCAGAGGCATCTCATTCTGACAGTTAAAAATAAAAGCAAATAAAACTAAATGAAATGGATCAGCACTTTAATATTGGGAGAAGAACGCCTAGTAGGAACCTGTTTGAGATATATTTTCTGTCTAGCTGCAACTTCTAGGTGAGTTAAGTGTGTGCGCTAGATTGATGTATCATGTTTTTATAAATCTTGTTGTACAGGTTCCAGCTAGAGCTGCTGCTGCTGCAGCTGTTGCTCGTGCTCTTGCAGGATTGCCACCTCATCAGCGGTATAGTCTCTCATCAAGTTCAGGAGAGCTGAGTTCTATATACGGAACGAGAAATCATGGTCAAGAAGTAGAGGAGCTTGAGGATGAATTCTATGAGGAGGTGTTATTTGCGTGATCGCTTTTGATCTAATTACAGACTTCTATTTCGTTGTGCCCCACCTTGTGCTGAATGATATAGATCATTTGTTTTATGGAGGCTGTGTTTCTTAACCTTATTGGAACTGAAAAGTATTCTTGTTGACCTTTCTGAATCTTTGAATTGAAATCATCCTTCATATGTTAATAGAAAAGATTACTTATGCTGATAATTTAAGGTGAAGGACTCTTGTTACTGTCGCAAGTGTAACTTGATGAAATATTTTCGAATGTCAAATAAATTTTAGCCCAAAAAAATGTCAACTCAATTAGCTTGATAGAATTTGACTACTATTATACCTTTTCACTTTATAAAGTTCCATTTCCAAATTGTCTATGTTATGTGATTTACATTCCTGGAATGTTTAGACTTCGTTTGTCTTTTATTAGCCCATCATTAGAACTTGAGTTGTTTGGAATCTGTGTATCCTGCATGGATTACACCTATTTTGAAAAATATTATTGGCTTAATTAAAGAAGAAATACATTTTGTACTCCTTATTGTTCTTCTTTTCTTTAGTGCTCATGCTTCTGCAGTTCTGCCTGCTAAGGTAAGGATATTTGACGAGTTATATTCTTAAGAAGATGTCTTTTGCAGGATTTTGATCCAGTCAAGTATGTTCTAGAGCATGCTCCTGCTGAAGAAAATGAGCTTGCGCATTTTGAGAAGCAGGTGGAATTTCTGTTTTTCAATCCTTCCATTAGTGAAGCATGTTTTTTTAAATATGTCTTATCATTTAGGGTGAAACGTTTTTTTTTTGTTTTCTGTTTAGTCATTCTTCCGATCATGAAATATAGTGGGGCTGTAGAACACTCATCTACTCAAGATTTGGTGGAGTGGCACTTAATTCCAGTTTCCTACCAATCATTTGTCTACATTGACTGACAGATATATGTATATCCCTATTAATTGCTCCTACTATTCTGATTAATGCAATTTGTAACCCAAGATAGGTCCTGTCCACACCATCCTTTTTTCCCCTACTGGGCTGGTTTGTTTTTGCTTATATAATGCTGCACATTCCATCCTCCTTTGGTGATGGTAAACATGAGTGATTGAGCTAATATCTAAGAGCAAGGTGCATTGCATAAAGGGATTGGGGATTCTTGTCATTTGGGTAGAGGCTTTGACTAATAAATCAGAAAAGGCCACTGAAGTAAGCATGATAAACCTTAGAAGGACTAAAACCCTATGGCCATCATTTGGTGTTTAGTGAGGATATAGCCAGCTAGTGATCAATATGAGGGTTATGTAATCCATGGTAAGGGTATTCATGAATTTGAGCTCTTTTAGTAATTCTAGAGATTTCTTTTTTGATTCTTCATCTTTTGGATGGGAGAGTTTTGGTTCTATATTCATCAAGTGTTTTCCAATTTAAGTATTCTGTTGATCCCTGTTCCTTCTCTTAAAAAGCTCCATTTTCACTGCGGAATTTTATTTGGGAAGCTGAATTACCTAAGTGGAATCCTTAGTGTGCGGAAATATACTTAAGAGTATCAATACAAGTGAAATGCAACAAATTCGATGGCCAAAAGGGGTGCTTTCCCAAACATTTGTTTTATGTGCAGGGAAATAATATATACCTGTTCTTGCATTGTAGTATGGCTATTTTGCTTTAGAATGAGCTGTTTGGAATCTTTGGCCAACCTTGGGCATGCCCAGAAAATTTGGATCGATTTTTTGACTCATTTTAGTTGCTTGGGAAGAGATAAAGATCGGAAAGATTATGGTAGTGTGCAGTTTTTCTGTGTTTTTGCGTATTTGAGTTGAAGCTTTTTATCTGATTTATTTAGTTCTTAATATCCTGTCATTTGATGAGGTGCTTGGGTTTTTACTTTGTTGCATGGGTCATAAGTTAGCATAAGATTTGGTTGAAATTATTGACACTGTGACTATTTCACTTTCTCTTAGGCCGCTCTTAGATTGGCACAATTGGATAGAGTAGCAGAGTGTTTATCTCGCCATGTTATGGAGCATCATGAAGTAATGGGTAAGATAAAGGAAATGCAAATTTAGAGAATTCATCACCTCCCGGCTCCCCCTCTGTTCAGGTTTCAGTGTATGAAATCATGAATGTTTCTTATTTCATTTTGCATTCATCTGATTACGTTAATTTTTTTCAACAACTCATTCGTTGATTCTATATGTTTGAATCTAATCATTAAATTTGAAAATGTTTGCAATAATGTCATTTTCTGGTGACATAATCAAGAATCGGTGGTTGGTTTGTTCCATTATTGGCTTACCATGATCTTTTGTTTCAACATTGCTTCACCTTGCGCATAGTGGGCTGTTTTGTTGGAGATGAGTGCAAGCTTATTTGCAGTTGCTGTTTCTGTCTCATATCTCCTTGGCACATATGTATTCAATATAAAGTATAAAACCCATAACAATTTGCACTATTTTAAGACATAAATGGTGCGAATCATCTCAGTCTTTATACAAAGTATGGACAAACACGTTTAGTTCTCAGAATAAGGTGCTGATATTTACTTTTGGCCAGTGAAGGGGATGAATTTGGTCAGCGAACTGGAAAAGGACTTGAGGATTGCTAACGTCATCTGCACGGTAAACATTGAAAAGGTGTCAGCAAATTTGACTGTTAATTTTTGCTCTATCTGTTCTTACATATTCTTCTGAATGTTTTTTCTTTTAGAATGGAAGAAGACATTTGACCTCATCTAAGAATGAAGTTTCAAGGGATCTTATTGTAAATTCTTTTTCCAAAAAGAAACAAGCTCTTCTGGTATTTTCCTTTCTTTATGTACCGACATCAACAATAAAGATTATTCTTGAAATTCATGTTCTGGATCTTCTATTTTTCAAACTCATTACTCGTAAGTTGTGGGAGGTAAATGTAGTTTAATCTTTTGGATATGCACTTCTACTTCATAGGACCTGCTTCCAATTTTGACTGAGCTTCAACGTGCATTGGACATGCAATCAACCCTGGAATCACTTGCTGAGGAGGGGAATTATTGCAAGGTAGGTTATTTCTATCAATTTTGAGCCAATTTCCCACCACATATCTGTCAATTTTCCATCCCCCTTCTTTGTTTTGGACATAACTAAGATTTTTCACTTGTACCCTTTTGGCATTATTTGTAGGCATTTCAAGTTCTATCTGAGTTTCTGCAACTCTTAGATAGTTTGTCAGAACTTTCTGCAATGCAAGAGATGACTCGTGGTGTGGAGGTGATTATTAAATTAATGTCTTGAAAGAGACCATTCACATAATTTCTGTTGTGTGCTTATCCTGGCACTTCTCCAGTTCTCTGCACTTCGCTGTATTTCTCTGTTTCCTAGTATGTAACTAGAGATACATCTAACAGTTATTTTGTATGTGTGTGTTTAACTGTTTCATTATTGTCCATTTCGTTGTTGATGCAGGTTTGGTTGGGAAAAACTCTTCAAAAGCTGGATGCTCTTTTGTTGGGAGTTTGTCAGGAATTCAAGGAAGATAGCTATATAACTGTGAGTTTCAGTTAGTTTTGGGAGGAAAATGAGTTGTTCTTTTTGGTATAGAGCAAGTTTAGAGATTTTGGTGTCTATGCTTAGCATGCACACTTTCTCAGTTTGTCTTTCTACAGTAAGAAGTCTTGTCCCACTAGATATGGTTGAAAATATAAATCGTATTATGCCATTGTGTTTTGTCAATGAAAACTTTCTCAAACACATCAACAATACTCCATTTGTCTTTCTGTTCTTAAAACATGTGTTTGCGTTCTTATCATGGGCATTTTCATGTAAGTTTATACATGTCAGCATGTGTTCCATGATATACTGATGATTTCCATGTGGTTTGACGCAAAGCCAAAGCTTTAACAAGTTCTTATTAGATGCAAGTAATTACCACCATTAATTGGATGTCATTCATTGTTACTTTTGAATGTGGTACTGTTATACAGATATTTGCTATTTGTTTGTATTATATGCCAAGGTATACAGAAAAGAGTGAGTCTCAGAATCCTAACTCATATAAACCTGAAGGTCAGTGTTTTGGCTAATGCCAAAAACTGTATGTATACTGAGTCAAGGAATGCAAAAAGGCACCCATATTCTTGGAGTATGATACACTTCAAGAAGTACAATGATACATGTATATATTCCAGCATCATACAGCAAAATTTTTTCATAAGATTAGCCAATACAGGTAGTTGATGCCTATGCATTAATCGGGGATGTCACTGGTCTGGCTGAAAAGATACAAAGTTTCTACATGCAAGAAGTTATCTCAGAAACCCACTCTGTGTTGAAAGCTGTTGTGCATGAGGTATGCTAATAGATGTTCCTTGCCTATCTTCTCTCTATTATCACCTAGATTTTGAAATAATTTGGGAAGTGAAAATGTGAATTTTTAATAGCAAGTCTAAGAGCATCGAGAATGTATATGTATTGTTTGGGTAGAGTAATAAGAAAATTTGATAGAACTTAATGATTATTTTAACCCCATTAAAAGGTGAGCAAATGTGAAATAGACTTTCATAA
This sequence comes from Vachellia pachyceras, assembly GCA_025593235.1. NCBI lineage: Eukaryota > Viridiplantae > Streptophyta > Magnoliopsida > Fabales > Fabaceae > Vachellia > Vachellia pachyceras. The sequence continues at coordinate 10,740 of JANTPZ010020168.1, read as the reverse complement.
GCACAATTCTTTACCAGTTATCTAAACTGGTGATGCATGCAACCAACTCAATTCATTATTAAAATTTGAAATATTCCTGAATGTGTATTTTTAGTATTAGAAACCATTAATGTTTGTATTCTAATTTGAGACAATTAGTTCTTGCCATTTTGAGATTTTAATGTGTATTTTTTATCGATATGTCGACAACTAGGCATATGCATCTCATTTATGGGCTATATATGAATTTGGCTACTAAGTCAAATGGGAAAAATTCTTTCATTTATATGCGGACATATAGAAAAGTATAATTGGAGATATTTTTCCGGGCATTGTATGAATATGAAGTTTGAGGTGGGCTAATTCTGTAAAAGGGAAGTTTTATCATATGGCTATAAAGCCAACAATGCTATATGGTAGTGAATGTTGAGCTTTAAAAGGACAACATGAATATCAAGTAGGGGTGGTTAAGATGAGGATGTTGAGATGGACGTATGACCATATTAGAATGGATAGGATTCATAATGATTAAATTCGTGGACAAGTTGGAGTGGCAGCTATTGAGGAGAAAATGGTAGAAAGTCGTTTGAGGTGGTTTGGACATATTTAAAGTAGACCATTGGAGGCACTGGTAAAGAGGGTGAATCAAGCAGTATGAAGTCCTTTGAAAAGAAGTAAAGGAAGACCAAAGCGCACTATCAAAGAGGTTATAAGGAGAGATCTTTTAGTTAATAATCTATCTAGGGATATGGTCTACGATAGAGCACAAAGGCTGTGTGTAATCCATGTAGCTGACCCTATCTAGTGGGACAAGGCTTTGTTGTTGCTGTATGAAGTTTGAGCTGATTTGCTATGATGCTATGTTTATGGCTTATGAATGACGCAGAAATATTATAGACTTTATAATTTATATTAATTTTGGACCTATATCTTGTCCCTAGAGATGAGAAGTGTGTCATCTTTATAGAGCAATTTCGGGGGAAAGGCTGTACATCAAGCTCCCCCTTTCACCCTGATTTTGATTTTCTTTTATCTTCAAAATGTGTTTCTTTTTTCTTGTGTGTGCACGCGTGCATGTCCACACACATGCAAAAGTTCAGATTGTTCCCTTAATTGGAGGATCCATAGTTGTTAATTGGACATTTCCCCTTCTACCAGTTTTCTCCTATATCAAATGAATCCATAGTTTTTATTTTGCATTAATGAGACTCATTGTTACTGCCCTCAAGACATTATTCTTGTTACCTCCTGGCGTTTCAATCAAGCATCTTTATATGAATATGTGACTCATGTAGCTTGATGGAGTTATTCATAGTCTACCTATATTGTTTTAAGTGAAGACTGGAGGATCTCCTCAAGTTTTCAAAGTGGGTAAGAATAATGTAAATTATTAATTGCTTGTAATGATAGAAAGTGGTGGTTAAAAACAAGATATTGGTCAGAAGGATGAAGTACCATTGAGCTATTGTTTGCTTGATTTAAAGCATGGTATTTTCCTTGTGTTTTGATTAGCGTGTTGGAATACTTGCTTAAAATTAGGATGTTGATTTTTTTTTTGCAGGATGAGGAGGCTCCTTCGCAAAATAGTAGGTACTTTTTTCCCCTCTGCTAGCATATTTACCAGCCTCTGGCTGCTATTGATAGATCTCTACTTTCATTCTGCTTCATGTTTGTTACTTTGATGACAGGCTCACTTACAGTGACCTATGCCTTCAAATATCCGAATCTCAGTTTAGGCCATGCTTATTAAGAACATTAGCTGTTCTATTTGAGCTTATGCATTCATACCATGAAATTATGGAATTTCAGCTGGATAGACAGGTAATTTTGTACCTCCTAATTGGATCATGCCATCCCTCCTCCACTGTGCAATGTTCCCTTTGTGGAATGATGATATTCTTTTGAACCAGTTAGATCAATTTTGGCATCCAGTGAGCCTACAAACTTTATATTAGAGCACTTCAGAGATTTCTTGTGTTTGTTGGAGTGAAGGTTTATATAGAATAGGGCAAAAGGTAACTGATTACTAGCAGCATAATTTTTGAAGCCTGTGCAAGAAGATTAAAATATAAATATTACACGGAAGAAACTGAGGATAAAAGCAAAGAGGTGTTAACCTGAGGGGAGATCAATAAAGTTATTTGTCAATCTAGATGTGACTTAAAATTTCACATGTGAAATGAAAATAAAATTAGAAGACAAAAGATAAGAATATGGGGCCTCTATCATATGCCAAGGTTGGGGAACGTGAAATGAAATTGTCAAACTCCATCTTGCTTATGATTATAATACACATCTAATTTTTAGGCTGGAAAGAAGCTAACTATATTTGATGCTTTCATGATTATGGGATCTATAATTCTTTGATCGATGTTACTCAGTCTAATAAAAATTGTCCATTTTATCCCAGGACACAGCAGGCCAGACTTCAAATAAAGACAATGATGATGTTTCCTGTAGTCCAGGTGGGGCTGGGAAGGTTGATGCAGATGTAAGAATTCGCAGCATCTCTTTTTCCGGTTCTGGAGATGAAATTCATGGTTTATCTTCAAGAGAAGAATCTGAAACAGCCAGCTCACTCATTGAAACTTCCATCTCTACTGCTTCACCATGTACAGATTCTCATGATTCAGTTAATGATGCAAGAAAGGAGGATGATGCAGCATCAAGCATTGAGTTCCCTTGGTACTATCTGCGCAAAGAAGCTACAGAATTTGTTTCACAGACCCTTCAACGAGGGCGCAGGAATCTCTGGCATCTTACTACTAGCCGTGTTTCAGTATTGCTTTCTTCTGATGCAGCTTGTACCACAAGCATTCACCAATTCTTGAAAAATTATGAAGATCTCAGTGTCTTCATTTTGGCTGGAGAAGCCTTTTGTGGAATTGAAGCGGTTGAGTTTAGGCATAAGTTGAAGGTGGTTTGTGAAAATTATTTCATAGCTTTTCATCGACAAAACATTCATGTAAGTGACCTTAGGCTTCCCACCCGACATGATTGTAAGAATCTCATAATGTTAATTGAGTGGATAGCAAATGCAGTGCCTTGCATGGTTGTTGTATTGAATGCAGAATACAGGATGATGAGTTTTTGACTTTTTGTATGTGCTTGCGCTTAGGTTTGTCCATTTCACCAAAATAACTTAAGCAGCTTGGTTATAATTGTCACATACTTATAGACCCTTTACTTCTCTTGTTAATATTAGATGCGGGACATCTATTTTCCACTAACTCTCCAATGTAAGTAAACTTGGTTCACTCCTTCACTAGTTCTAGTAATCATTTGGGTCCAATTTCATTTGTCTGGGCTTGTGTTTTTTGAGCCTTAGGGTCTTCGGTCCATTTTTTCTTTATTGAGTTTACAACTTTTATCTTTCTCTTTTGAGTCATGGAACTTACAATGATCAGTTTTTTTTTCAGTACTTTGGGACCATGTTGACTTTCTGCATGGGTTTGTATTGGAGCTTAGCTTAAGCTATTTGGTTAGGATTGCTGCAAACATATAGCTTTAATTTCTCTTTTCACTTTTAGTGGAACTTATATTCTTCAATAGTTGCCTTCTGTATCTCCATGTTGTCATTGATTTGGTGCATTTGTTACACACACATACCCACACACTACTTTTATCAAATCCGAATTCTTGGAATGGATGTTACTTGTAATAGAATGTAAAGCAGTCATTATTGCAGACATTTTTGGATTGTTTGGATCTCGAGTTTATCATGTTATGTAAAATGCTATGATGCTACTTATGCCCCTTCTGAACTTTTTTTCGTGGGGTGGGGGGACTAAAATGCAGAAAAGTAAAATATGCATCACCGGCATTTTTACTTTAGATAAATTAGTGGCACTACCTTTGGTATTTTTTACATGGTCTGTATATCTGGAGCTGTATGTTTTCTAAATCGTTTGTGGCTGTTTATATGCCATTTTCTAATTAACACTTCTCTTATCCATAATTTATCTAAATAAATTATTTTGGTTACCTTCACTTTTCAGGCACTCAAAATGGTTTTGGAGAAAGAGGTGTGGTTAAACTTACCGCCAGATACAGTGCAAATGATCAGTTTTTCAGGACTAGTCGGTGATGGGGCACCTTTAATTTCTTTGTCTAACCGCAAATCAATTAATTCCAGTGCAATTGGCTCTGATAAACCAGTGAACTTGGTTCACAGTCACAACAGCTTTAGGAAAAGTGGTTTCTCTTATTGGCTTCAAAATGGAAACCCATTTTTGCCGAAATTATCAACCCCTAGAGAAGGCCATTGGTTCCCTCAATCCAATGGATCGACTTATGGTGAACTTGATGGGAATTCGAACAGCAATTTTTATGGTGATATCTTGCCTGGAAAGAATGATTCCAGTCAAATGAATGGTGCTAATTCAATTTCAGATGATGAAAATGAGGATCTTCTGGCAGACTTTATCGATGAAGACAGTCAACTTCCAAGTCGAAGTTCAAAGCCGAATCATCCAAGAAGAAAGTCGTTACATTGTAATGATGAAGAGAATACAGCACAAACTGGTTCTTCTCTAAGTCTTTTAAGGTAGATTACTTTACATTTAACATTAGTGAAAACAGTTATTATCCTACTTATAACTTTGACATTGTTTCTTACTGGATGTATTGACATCATATCTTAAACATGTCAGAGCCATGGATAAATATGCAAGGCTTATGCAGAAATTAGAAGTAGTAAATGTTGAATTCTTTAAGGTGTGCTCTCTCTACCCTTAAGTGATAGCCTTCTTTACTTGGCTTTATTTATTTTGCTTACAGATAAAATCTCAGTGATACTTTCATTTTTCCTCTAAATTCTTTTCCCTGATTCAGTATATTGTTGCAGGGAATTTGCCAGTTATTTGAGATTTTTTTCAATTTTGTATTTGAAACATTTGGTCAGCATAACACTGGTTTCAGTGGAAAAGGTTCGACCGATTCTCTTAACTGTAAGTGACAATCTCATTCTATATTGCCTGCTCAAACATTGGCATCTACATTCAATTTTGAGTTCATTGATATTAATATGAAGTTATCATATCTAATCATAACAACTAGATCGGCTAAGGACGGCCTTATCTAAAATAACACAAGATTGCGATCAGTGGATAAAGCCCCCGTCATCTTCACCTACTTCACCATTTATACATTCAGAAGTAACACCTACTGGCCCTCCCAGCACAAGTTTGGGCAGCTCCGCAGTGACATCCTTGGGTCTTAAGGTATGCTTGTGAAATTATTTCTGGAAAAACATTCCCATTTTACTAGAATTGTCATATTCTTTGACTAGATATTACTTTCTTGATTCTGATGGTTAAAGCATTTTTCATGATGATTAAAAATATGCCATGTGGAAGCTAAGTGAAAACTATTAAATATTGGGTTCAGAAATAGTACTACTTTGACATTGCACCTTTGGTACAGTTGATCTTTTGCATGGCTTTTCTTTGCAACTTTCCTCGTGTTGCGTTTAAAATTTACCTATTCTAGTCACATCATATCACAGAAAGGAATGGTGCAAGGCCAATGTATTTGTTACCTGAGAAGAGTTTTATTCTATCTTGTGATGCTGTCTGTGATAAGTCTGTGGTGGCATGTAAACTCTGTTTTTTCCCCTTGGTTTGTGAAGTTTTCATTTTGAATCAAAGATTAAACTGTGGTATTGTATGCCTGTACACTGTGGTGCAGGAAAGATGTGTGGCTGTTGACACTGTATCACTTGTTGCTCGTATATTGAATAGATCCAAAGCTCATCTTCAATCACTGCTTTTGCAAAGTAACGCTACTGTACTGGAGGATTTCTATCAACATCTGGTATGTGGAATATTTAATATTTTAGCTGCGTTAGTTAGGATCTTGTGAAAAGTGACGATACATCTTTAGGTCAGCATATAAGCTATTCAATCATTTTTTTCCTTCAAAAAACGTTTAGTTAATTGGGTTTCAAGGGCATATTAGAGCTAGGTCTAGCCTCTCCCCTCAAAGGACTTATAGAGGAATCTACTAATTACTCATTAACAAGATTCTCACATTAATAGCAGACTTAGATCTCATGCCCTTGTGGGGTTGGACCTAGCTTTTACCAACTCGATCATTGTTTGTTGACATGACATGATAGAGTGGGACCCAAATACCCAGTCATAAGGATTTGAATGTCATGGATTAGCTAAAGTGAGATCTTTCAGAAATGAATTTTCTGCTAATAATGATATCCACTTTTGTTTCAATTATAAAGAACCGTCTAGCTCTTCATGCATTTGGATATAGTTGTATAAGATCCCATATTTGTCAATATTATTTTTCATGGATTAGGAGAGGGAGATGGGATTATACAAAGCCTCTTTTTGTCTAAGGCTTATTTGGCATATTTGTTCCTGTATAATATGTACCAACTACCAGCGGGAGATCATATTTGGACTGCCTTGTTGTGAAGAAAGTTTTTAATGGTTTCATTGTTAAGATGTTGTATCATGATCTTTTCTTATGTCTGATTTATTGAATTGTTTAACATCATTTTAAGATGGAAATGCTTTACTTTGGATGACAATGTCATTGATTCTTCAGGTGGATGCCGTACCAGATCTTGCAGAGCATGTTCATAGGACAACGGCAAGACAACTACTGCACATCAATGGGTAAGAGAATATTTACCTTGTTAGATGTCTACAAGTTTGCTTTGGAAATAAACATGGTAAATATAGTTTTTGGATTATCTGATTGACATGGCAAGAATGTAGTTTTCATGTTGAGCTGTTAATAGCTTGGATGAAGTTTCTGAGTGCATGGGAAGGAGGAAAGCTGCAGTGGTTACCGTCCAGAATATTTATTAGAACCTTTCATTATTTTCCCTGCGTTAGAACTTATTCCTTTTATCAATTTCACTGCATTAGAACTCGTTAAAGATAAAGATGTAGAATATATATAAATGCATGTGCGTATGTGTTGAAAATGGAACAATTATAAAGCACTCACATGATTATATTTGTCTGTGTATATGGATGTGGCCATGAACAGCAATAAGTCAACATCTGATGTCTTACCAAAAAGGTTAAATGAATATTAATATAGTTAAATCTGCAACTGGTGCGAATCAGCTGTAATTTAAGCTAATAATATTTTGATTTGGAGCTTCAAAATGCAAAATGACTTTTCTGGAGTCGGGGTGGGGATGTTTCCAAATAGCTTTTGCAGGCAGCATGGAGATTATAATAAAAAAGTTTCTTAGGCATTATTCTGCCAGTTTAAGCTTTTGGGACGAGATGGTATTTTGAGAATCTTAAACTAGCACTTTTGCCTTCCTAGTGTTATAAATTTTTAATGTAATAGTTGACATTTTTCAGGTATGTTGAGCGTGTTGCTAATTGTAGATGGGAAGTAAAAGAGCTTGGGCTAGAGCATAATGGGTCTGTAATTTGGATCATCATTATATTTAAATGCCATGTTATTTATTTGTTTACTTGCTTACATCACTCAAACCAGTTTTTACTTTTGCATGAATCTGACGCCAACACTACTTATGTTGTTTTAAAGCTGTATCCCAACCCCCAAAAAAACCAACAAAAAAAGGTGTTATTTTCCCTTGAGAATATTCTACTTTCTTCGGTTCTGACTTTAATTGTTGTACATATAGGTATGTTGATTTGTTGCTTGGAGAATTTAAGCACTATAAAACACGTCTTGCTTATGGGGGAATCCGTCAGGAGGTATTGATCATACTCATACTCATTTATGTATGCGCTCCTATCTTGTTACATGCAGAGTAATGTTACTCTCAACTTTAAAGTTACGACTGGATACCAGTGTAAACATTACAGTATGAATCAAAGTGCTACTTAAACTTCTCCTATCAAACTTATGTGCAGCCACATTTGCTACTTTGGCCATTTGTAGCTCCAATAATGGAGTTATTAGCATAATTCTTGCATGAATCACATTTATGTTCATAAACTTGCTTACTGAATGTGTAAAACGTGAGCATTAAATTTGCCTAGTGCTTCTGTAAATGTAGATTCAAGACCTTCTACTAGAATATGGGCTTGAAATTGTGGCGGAAACTCTTGTAGAAGGACTTTCACGGGTAAAGAGATGCAGTGACGAAGGCCGAGCTTTAATGTCATTGGATCTGCAGGTTATTTCTGAACTTATGACCATATTATATTAGTGCTTTCAAAAGGTTGGATCTGGTGTTGATATGGAAGGTTTGACAATTATGGTGATTCGATATAATCTGCCAGAGTTCCATGTGATCCTTTGTTATGAAAAAGGTTGCTGGTGTCTGAATTACTCTTCAAAACCTATATTCGAAACCTCCCTTTTCATGTTTGACAGAAGAAAACAATTTGTAGTCAAATGACTCTTTTTTTATGCTAAATTTTCAAGGCTATATTCTATTTTAGGATCTAAATGGAAATCAAATTTCCAGGTCATTCAATTTCTTTTGGTAGTAAAAATTTTCATTAACGTGGTCCAGAAATTTCTTGGCAGTTAACATCTTTCTTTTTTTAGTTGATACATAATGTGTTACGATTGTTGTTTTTCCTCCTTGCAGGTTTTAATCAATGGACTGCATCATTTTGTGTCCATGAATGTGAAGCCCAAGCTACAAAGGGTTGAAACCTTCATTAAGGTATGTACAAGCATGACAACACGTTTTCTGATGATTTTTGTTGATGCCTCGATTATTATATGATTTTGCAACTCGCGAGTGTGTAATTCATGTTGAGTGCAAATAAAGATGCAATAAATGAAGATTCATCTTTGCCTTTCACTCTTAAATCAGGCTTACTATCTTCCGGAGACAGAATTTGTGCACTGGGCCCGCGCTCACACAGTAAGAACATTCCATGTATATTGCATAATTAAACTTTCTTATTGCTTAAGCTTTAATGAAACATCTCTTTTTTTGCAGGAATACACTAAAAGTCAGATTATTGGGTTGATAAACCTTGTCGCTACGATGAAAGGTTGGAAGAGAAAAACCAGGTTGGAAGTGTTGGAAAAGATTGAGTGAGCCTTTTCGTTTTCTTGTTAAATATAGAAGATTTTGTTCCTTTTCCCCTTGAATTTTCATTTCTTCAGCTGCTTGTGAGAGCAGTGTATATTGGATGTTATTTAATTGCAAGGTTTTGGAGTACTTTCCAAGTCGTGTATCTTCTGGTGTCCTGTAGCATATAATAATTTTGTCAAAATAAGCTGTAATTGTAGCCTTGAATCTCATGATAGAGTATTTAATCATTATAGTGAAATTCTTATTCCACAGGTATACGAAGAAGTTTATGATGCGATTTTTAGACGCTATCTTGTGTATGTGATTCCATTGGATTGAAAGACTGAAAACTTTTTATGCGATGTATAAGAGATTAGTATGAATTTGTTATCTGTCTGACAGTTTCCAAACACGAAGAACGATAGCAGCGACAAAAATCAAGATGTAAATTTGTTTCTAAAATTTTTATTTTATGAACAATATTATCTTAAAAATTTTTTTTTTACTTTAATGTTGTCGAGAAGGTTTTAAAATGTTGCAATTTTGTTTTGGTTTATTAAAAATTAATTTTTTAATAGACCAAAAATTAAAGAAACATTGGCCATTGAAATTACCTTTAATGGCAAAAGATGTTATTGCTTTTTTTTAGAGTTATTGCTATATTTAAAGAGGGTGATATTGCTCATGAGCAAATTTTTAGGAAGGTTTACACTTTAACCCAAAACTTAAATAAATAATTTTCTTTATGAAATCTATTTAATCATAAGGTAATTTAAAATATTTTACAATATTTTATCAAAAAACAATTTAAAATGGACTAGAGCATGACAAAAATTGAAAAGCTTATATATATTTAGTATAGCAAGTTAATTTTATTGTACAAAATCGCAGCATAGTCATTTTTTAATAATATCACGTATGAGAATATGTATGGTTTTAAGATGAAAGCTATCGAAGTCATCAAAACCATAATGTTAATGATTTGCAATATAAATTATAATTTTTAAAAGTTAGTAGCGTGAACTTAATATGAACAACATGGCTTGTTGCCATTCTAACTTTGAACTTTGAAGGCTCTCGCAATTATCACGATCATTATCATTGTTATTATTATTGTTTTGTGAACACACTTGGTTATTTATGCAGTCCAAGGCCAGACATTTCATGGTTTGAGTCGATCTGGGATTCTTGCTTTTTTTTTTTTAGTTATTTGAAGCATAGATCTCCGAATTTATTTGATCTAGTTAAGTAATCTTAGAGTAGGGCTTACCTTGTGGATCCAAAATCTGAGTTATGGGAAACCCATTCCACCATCTAATTCCACTATGCTAAATCGAGTGTATTAAAAATTGAATTGGATTCGTTGGATTGCCAAGAAACTCGGGAGTCGATTAACTAATCGATCCGGTCAAGCCTCTAACCCTGAATTATATTGAGCCATGGTGACCTGGTGAAACTCGGGTAAATCGATCATAACCCAAGGCAAATCTATGTAACCCGTATCAAACTTCTGTTAAAAAAAGGTCTGATTTTTTATTTTTAGTTTTAGTGAACTTGTACTACGTTGAATTGATTTATTATTTAGTTTGTCATTGATGTTTTCTTACTTTTATTCTTGAATCATTAAATCAAACAACAATTAGCTATTAATGATTTAGTATTTCATTTTTTTACTTTGTAGCTTTCGAAAGCTTGTAATACAAATATATATTCTTAATGTTGTATTTTATTATTGTTACAGGCAAATAATTGTGTGAGGCATATATACATCAAAA
>JANTPZ010020139.1:0-13390 GCA_025593235.1 Vachellia pachyceras | reverse complement strand
GATGGAGTCGACATGTTCGCAGCCTTCTGGTAGGCCAGCTTGGACGGAGGGGAATTTGATGGCTACGGCGTTGATGTTGAAATTTGAAGGAGCTTTGGATTTTCCGATGATTTTGGAAACCAGAGGGAGGTTTAGTGGGGTGGTGACAATGGTGGCTGTGATTCCTCTTGCAGCGAAAAGTCTAGCCATATCAACCGTTGGTATGATATGGCCATGACCAGGGAAGGGGAGGAAGAATATGTGGGGTTTGTGATTTTCGCAATTCATGGCTTCTGATTTTGCAGATAAAAAGTAGTGAGGAGAAGAAGTTTATATGGATGAGAGCAAGTTCATAGTTTGCATGAGTGGAGCGATTAGTTTTGGATGATGAAGCCACTGCTTGTAATATATATATATATATATATATATAAAGGGTGAGCTGGTGACGGCGGGCCATTTGATTTTTCTTGGAACGATGGGGCAGCACTTGTACATTGACCAGAGAATTGTTCTCGATTGAGAGGTGAATGGCTTGTTCCCCACGCACAATGAATTGAGAGGGGGATTACTTATTGATACCACTCTGAATTTTACCTCTATTATTTTTTTCCTATGGGTAGGAGAGAGAAGAGAGATTAGTGAAAATGATTTGAAAATGTGGAGAGGCAAAAATCTTAATAAGGGTAAATATGAAAAATTTTATTAATTCAACATATTCATGAAAGTGACTTGCATATAGAATAAGAATGGTATAATATGTTAATGGTTTTCTCTTCTTGGCCATCACGCTTCTCAGGAGTATTTAGGTATGACGTTGTTGAGTTGGATAAAATAAAGCTTACTTTTATACAAGATATTTCCGGACCAAGCTTAGTAGAGACTACTAAATATTTATTGTTTAGTAGGGAAATATAATCATATATAGATTGTCCATGTCAAATTTAGACAATCCAAATTTAATTTTTTAAAACTGCCATCTTAATAGGGTAACAATTCCGTCCAATCCAGCAAAGAATGAAGTGGATGAGCATCATGACCTCATCGACACATCCAGCAGCACTGAACTCATCAGTAACATTGATAATGGGTCCATTTGGTAAAACGGTGGAGAAGTACTTTTACTATTTACGAGGTAAATGTGTGAAGGAGATTATCTCGTTTTACAGAAAAACACTGTTGAATGTGCTTTTGGGGTGTTGATAAGCTTTCCCAAACACACCCAATTACTCAAACATTAGTTCTATCTCTCACTTTACATTAGGTTCTAACGCCTGAGCATGGTATTTTTATTCCAGCTTATTATATATATCCAATACTTCAGCCTTCAATTTTTAAAAAAAATCTATATGAAAATTGGGCTTTTTTAAGTTAGCTTTTAAGCCCAATGTTATATAGATGTAATCAATAAGACTGAATCTAACATGAGTTAATTTTTCACAACATAGCAATCAAATTTTAAACTCCCCTCGGAAAAGATGCATGCATATACCCTAACAATGTCTCAAATAAAATAGCTTTCAATAGGATGAAACTTATGTTGTGCTAAATTTAAATTTTAAATATTTTTTGCCTATAAATTTTGAAATGACAAAACAAAAGGTAACTAATCAGCTACAAAGAAATTAGAAAATGATTTTCATAAATAATCACTGTGATTATTTTAAGTTAGGATCAATTTATGAAATGAAGGATTCAAAATTAACTCATGTCCTTGTTTGCTTTAGTGTTATAGAAACACATTCACGTAGGTTAAACCAAAATTCCTATCACATATTTACATTATAAATCTAAATCATATTGAAAAAGTAGTTTATACTGCTAATCCAAACAGACCCTATTCATGAAGTACAGTTTTTGGTGGCAAATTGTGATCTAAGTATACAATTTAAACAAAAATACTCCATCTTCTAATATAAAGGTTGACTTTGATTCTAAATAAAACAACTCTCCCAGATTTATAATTTATAATAGGGTGAAGGTGCATAAATATTGTGAACTTTTATCAAAAATGCATTTAGCAAAAATGTTAACTGTTATATCCCCTAACACTGTTAAATATGCCTATTAAAAAATACCATATGTGCGGCCACAAAAAGTAACGTTATGTTATATTTAACGATCAGAACATTTTTACACTGAATTTAAATGTTAAAAGGTATTTTTCCATCTCCGTAAATTATATAGTGATGAATGCATTTTTAGTAAAAGTTCATAAGTATTTTTGTACATTAACCCTCTAAAATAAGCATCAAATGATGAAACCCTCATCAAGATTTGCAAGTGTGCTTACAGCAGGAATGTTTAAATCGAAACTCACGAGAGTACATTAGATATTGAAATTCAAACAGCAAAGCCAACACATCCATTTTAAATCAAAATACTCCCATTTCTCAGCAATCCTAATAGACCACAAGGCATCCATGTGATAAAATATTATGGCATCTCACATATTAAGTTTAAGCATCCAAAAAATCGCAACATACCTATGCTAGTATGTAGGTGTTCAGACAAAGCATCAGGATCATTAAGTTTGCATATGTGCTTAAAAATAAAATTTTCAGAAAGTGCATATTTAACATATGTGCCCAAGCAGCTAAGAAAGAATCAAAGCTAAAACAAAAAAAGTAGACCGCTATAAGCAAACTTCTACACGTTTAGATAAGGCATCAAATGATATAAATTTCATTGAGCCTCGTACTGCTGGATTTTAGATGCATGTTCAAATCCCTGGGCCAAAGGCATCTATTTAATCTCAAAATATTGTCATTCTCTAATAAAGCCACACATCCATTTCGAGAGATCTCAAGGCATGCATATAACAGCATTGCACGTCAAGATCAAACCACCAAATCAATCTCAATTTACCCACTTTTGCATACCAGCATTCACAGCAAGCATCAAATGATGGAACCCTAATCAAGCTTTGCAAGTGTTCTTACAACAAGAGTTCTCCAATAAAGGATACATTTAGCATACATGTAAGGGGGGCTACAAGCGAAAAGACATGGATAGTCTTAAGGCAAACATCTAAGACAGACCCCTTATAAGTATAATTTTGCACATTAGGATTAGGCATCAAAAGAAACAAATGTCATTGAGACTCGTAAGAGTACATTAGAGAATGAAATTGAAACACCAAAGCCAACACATCCATTTTAAATCAAAATACCCCATTTCTCAGCCATCTTGATAGAACACAAGGTATCCATGTAATAAAAATCATGGCATCTCACATGTTAAGTTTGAGCATCCAAACAATCGCAAAGTGGGTATTAGCGTGCAAGTATTCAGACGAAGCATCAAGTGATGAAGGGGGTCATTAAATTTGCATGTGCGCCATAGACGAAATTTTCCCTAAAGAAGTATATATTTAACATATATGTGGCGTATTACTAGTAGTAAAGAAATCGAGCCAAAGTTAAAACAAAAATGCAGACCTTGATAAGTAAACCTCTGCATGTTTACTCATTTATATTAGGCCCCAAATGATATAAATTTCAATAAGCATCGTAGGAGTGCATCCCAGATGTACGTTCAAATCCTCAGGCCAAAGGTACCTATCTATTTAATTTCAGATTTCAAAATATTACCATTTCTCTAATAAGCCACGTATCTATTTTGAGAGATCTTAAGGCGCTGAAAGGAACCTTATGACATGTATGTAAAGATCAAGCCACTTATGACAGCATCATATGTAAAGATCAAGCCACCGAATCAATTTCAATTTACCCACTTTTGTATACCAGCATTCAAAGCAAGCATCAAATGATTGAACCCTCATCAATCTTTGCAACTTGCAAGTTGCTCACACTAGGAGTTTTCCATAAAGGATACATTTAGCACATCTGTATGTTTTGCATGTGCCCTTCAAAGAAAAATTTCCTAAAGAAATGCATAATTATCATATATGTACATTATTACAAGCAGCAAAGAGAGAGATTTGAAGCTAAAACAAAAAAGTAGACCCCGATAAGTAAATTTATGTACGTTTTGATAGGCATCAAATGATATAAATTTCATTAAGCCTCGTAGGAGGGCATCTCAAATGCATGTTCAAATCCCAAGGCCAGAGGCATCTTCAGCTGAGAGATCTCAAGGCGCATATAAGGAATGTTATAACCGTATTACCTGTCAAGATCCAGCCACTAAATCAATATCAATTCACCCACTTTTGTATCCCAACATTCAGAGCAAGCATCAAATGATGGAGTTTTCAATACGAATGTATTTAACAATTAACATACATGTAAGGGGGGATACAAGCCAAAAAGACAGGGATAGTCTAGGCAAACACTAAGAGAGCAAACCCCCTATTAGTATATTTTCGCACATCGAAATTAGGCAAATGAAACAAATGTCATTTCTCAAATAAGCCACAAATGCTTTTTTGATAGATCACCAGGCACGCATGAAAATGGTGTCATGGTACCTTCGCTAGTAAAGTTCAAGTGAATTCCCTCAAATATTCACTGGCACAGGTTTCCCAAACGCTAATCAATGAAATATAAATAGAAAATGAAAGAATGATATGCTAAAGCGGCAACTGAAGATACACAAAACATGATTAGACATTTATGGATCCCAAAAGGAACTAAACACCACCAAAGCACTCAATTCCGATACATAACTTGACTATAAACCATGTTTTACGTTCATTTTGGATCTGCTTCTGCTGTTACAGCCAAATGCAAACTCGAGATGAAACTTTCAACAAACATTAATGGACCGAACCAAACACGCTTTCCTTAATTATTGAGTCTTGATCCAAGGATATGGGGCAGTTCATTTTCATGTTCTCCGAGGATAAAACAAGAAGAGAACAGCAGCATATCAAGAATATTTCAATATCACAAAAGTAGATTTCAATAATAAAATAAAAGAATGGATACTCTCGAATAAATCTTATTATTATTAAAAAATGCTTTCCATGATATAATGTATATCAAGAATCACAAAAAATTCGAAATGAATGAATTAAGAATACGTTGAAGAACGTGAGCGGCCATAGAAGAGTCGGAGGAAGGAGCGAGAGCAAAAACATTATTAACAAGAGCGAGTTTAGCCGCACCGCTATCAGAAGGGGCTAGGCGTAGTAAACGCAATACAATTATTTTCAAGAGCTATCGCTAATTTCTCTCTATCTCTCTGAATTGCTGAAAACCGAAAGAGATTAGCAAAGATTTGAAATTTTTCTAGAGATAATTAAGACGCTAATAGATGAGGGATAGCTATGACGCTGCTAGTAAACGCCCGCGAAGGTGGTCGCGGTGGAATTAGGCATCAGATGTCCGTTGAGATTTACGGTTCGCATTATATGTCCGTTAAGTATGGAACACGCACTCGATTTTGGGCTGATCATTGGGTTGGCAAGTTCCTACGCGCCAATTGCTGAAGAGGAGCTTCAAAAGCCTCTCAACTCATTTGTCACTTCAAAAGGGGATTGGGATTGGGCCACTTTTAAAGACCTACTACCACCTGACGTTCTAAGTAGGATAGGTCAGCTCCATCCTCCCACAGATTTAGCCCTTCCTGCTCAATGCATCTGGCACTTCACAAGCACCCAACGGTTTGCCGTCCAATCTGCTAACCACTTAATTATGATGGATGAATGGGATAGTAAGAGCCAGGACTGGGACCTCGCCTGGAAATGGCCTGGAGCTGAAAGGATCCGCACTTTCCTATGGCTCTCTATGCATGACAAGCTCCTCACTAACAGAGGCAAATGGCTTCTTCAGATTTATGTGAAAGATGTGGGCTTGTCCCAGAGGACCTAAATCATGTTCTCAGAACCTGCACATTTGCCTCCTCATGCTGGCAGCTCATCCTCCCAAGGGACCTCCAACCGGGTTTTTTCATCTGCCCATTCAGTATCTGGCTAAAGACTCACCTTCAACTAAATGATGGAAGCCCCTGTTGGAAATATGTGAGTTAGTGAAAGTGGTTAATATTAATGACCCAAAAGTCTATATAAAGGGTCACAATGTAATGATTTGAGTGTGAGATTAAAAAGAATCATCACCAAAAGGTGAGAGGATGAAGAGTCCCCACCAATGTATAGAGAAGGGGAGGGTAACTTGGATCTCCTACTTCAAGAGTTCCCAAAATGGGGATAGTTCATCACCCTCAAGAGAGGGTAGATTAGTGTTGTAAACCTAAATGGGTTTGTTGTAATACATTCAATTTCTTCTTCCACTTCTTAATCTATTCTTGTTTTCAATACTTTCAACATGGTATCAAGAGCATGTTGTTTTCTTGGGTTCAAGATTGTCATCAAGAAAAGGAGGGAGAAAAAGAAGAGGACGAAGAAGAGGTGGGAGATTCCACCTGAGATCGTTCTTTACAACAAGAAGTTATCAAGAAAGGGAATGATGAGACATCATTCAATGGGCTAAAATTCAAGCGATCTGAGACCAAGTGAAAGTGTTTCAAGAGATCTGAGTAGAGCTCCGTGGTTCTGTTCATCATACTCACATTTTCATTAATTCTTGCGATCTTGATTGGTTTCTTGAATGCAGAAAATGACACACCGAGCTAAACTTTCAAAGAAAGATAAGATTCTTTATTTTTCATATCTTGTTTGGTAATCAAGGCCACCGAGAAAAGTGCAGAAACTTTGAGTCTCAGGGTGGAAGAAGACTCTTCGCGTCTTGTTGGCCAAGAAACGAAGAAAGATATGCATCCATTTTTACTCGGTTGTTTTTCATCAGGACCTTCCCTTCATTGTACGAAGAATCTGGTGAAGAATTGAGCTTGGCTTGGAAATGGCCGGGAGGTTGAGAAACGAGGGGAGCAGTAGCAGCAACAGCAGAACGGAAAGCGTTGTAGTCGATTGTGGAAGACGTCGAAGTTCTTGCATTTATTGGAGATCCTCTGGTCACACCAGCATCTCTCATGGCTTGTGGGCACACAGCCTTACGGTGAATGATTACCAACATCTTGATCGGGGTTGAAGAAGATCCGGATGTTTTCTTTACAAGCCAGAGATGGAAAATACATGTTGTCCTTATACAATTCGCTTGAAAGCAAGTAACTTCGTTCCTTCTAAAGAGCAACTTCGTGTATCTAAACAGATGCAAAGGTGGGTTCCATTCAATATTGCGAAGCCATTGCTTGATAGAAAGCCCTATGTTGTTTTATCAGATTCTTCCATTTTACAAAATGGAGAGTCATCCCAACCTCAAGTCACTTGGAACCTCAGTTGCAGATATACAAAAGGGTTGTGGGGCCAGAGTTAAGTGAGCAAATAGTCTACTCACTAGGATGATCTTCAAGATATGGCTTTAGAATCATTAAGATCACTGCACATTACTCAGGAAGGATGAAGGCATTGTACATGTAAAGCTAGCGAAGATGTTATCTAGCCATGATGATGATGTTCATTACGAGAGAAGCGTTGCTACTGGAGAAAACATTAAATTGTGCAAGCCACATTTTCCTTTTTCAGCCAAAAGAGAATACTCCATTTTAAGGATGTAGAGGTCTCAAAACCTTCTTGTCATCTAAGGGGATGCGTTCTTCAAAGTTTTGTTTGAGCCCAGCAGGAGACACACCGTCGTCTTGTCGTCTGTTTGATGCCATTGTGAGCCACTGCGTTCCTGTCATTTTGAGTGGATCAAACAAATATGAAGTATAGAGTTGGCCACGAAAATCGCTTCTTGAGAAGAGCAAGCTGGGAACATCCGATTTAAAGGTCTTGATGAATGATGAAGCTCAAAGTTTTCAGCAACAATGCACTTATAGAGGAGGAAACTGTTCATTATTGAGAAGAAGATTAGAAAGAAATTTTTGTATTGTTGTGTGAATTAAAATTGTGTAGTTTAACTCACTTAACTCTCTTGTAATTTTTTGTATTGGCAAGTTGAGCACCTAGAGTTAAAGGGTGTCAACTTGAGGGGGAGTGTTGGAAATATGTGAGTTAGTGAAAGTGGTTAATATTAATCACTTAGTTAGTTAATGACCCAAAAGTCTATATAAAGGGTCACAATGTAATGATTTGAGTGTGAGATTAAAAAGAATCATCACTAAAAGGTGAGAGGATGAAGAGTCCCCACCAATGTATAGAGAAGGGGATAGTAACTTGGATCTCCTACTTCAAGAGTCCCAAAAATGGGGATAGTTCATCACCCTCAAGAGAGGGTAGATTAGTGTTGTAAACCTAAATGGGTTTGTTATAATACATTCAATTTTTTCTTCCACTTCTTAATCTATTCTTGTTTTCAATACTTTCAACAACCCCGTGTGGCCTATAGTTTACGGAATAATGTGCTGGAAGCTCTGGGGCGTTTGGAACCTCCTGTTATTCGAGCACGAGACTTCGCAAGCTCATCGGCTAGCTAATGAAATTCTTTCCCTCTACCTGTCAAGCCCATCGGCTAGGATAGTTCCCTCTATCTGTTTTACACTTCATTTCTTTGTAATGTTTGAGGACCGTTGTTCCATGTGATTATCTTCTTCTGATAATATTTCCATTTTCACTCAAAAAGTTCTCTCGCATAAAAGTTGATCCCTCGTATTCAATCCAATTTAACCTAATCTTTTTCGCTAAAACTTACCTTCATTTTAAATTTAGTCCTTATAATTTAATTTTTTTTAAATAACTTTATTTAACCTCAAATTTTTGAAAGGTAATACCAATTCTATCATACCTTTAAATTTTAATTACTCATAAATAAGTATATCTATAAATAAATTATAAAACAAAAACAAAGTTAGAAGACAGAAAATATGAATAAAATAAAATAAAATATATTTATTTAGAAGACGGAAAAAATCACCCGTGGGATCAAAGTTAGCCCACTTTAAAAAAAGGTTGTGTTTTTATTTTAAAACCAACCATTTCTTTTTCAAGGATTAAATGGATCAGTCTAGCGGACCCAATCTATATTTTCAGTATTATTTCAATAAAAAGATGTCACTGAAGTCAAAAGTTCTATATAAAGGTAAAAAATAATCACATATTAACATTAAATGAATAAATATTAAATTTTAAAATATCAATATTAACAGATGAATAATCTTTTGGACACTAATTAAAATGTGATTGTGTACTTAAAAGTTAAAACTGAAAAAAAGAGGAACAGCAACCTCTGTTCATACAATGCCTAAAGACAGTCATAAAATTTAATAGCAAAAAAAGAGGGTCATTATGTGCGTGGCTTATAAATTTTTTGTCGATTTAGAAATTTAAAAAGAGCACATGATACTCATCTCCTAATTAAATATCCAAGACGGGTCTGTCAAGATTAAACCTTATGTAAAAAAGTACACACACAACTTGCCGAGGGAAAAAGTGCATATAGAAGAAACAAGTCCCAAGCAATAGTAACTTCCTCATCTACCGCTGCAAAAGAAAACGCAAAGATATTTTTTTTTGAATGAAAAAGCAAAGATATTGCCCACGGATGACTGGATGAGGTCCCAATCAACACAGCAGTAATAATGTGATGGGACATCATCATTGAAGATTACGTCAACCTGGAGCAAAATACATAAAGAATTATCTTCAAATGAAAAGGGTAAATATTAGCCCGGTATGTGCACCTACCTGTAATTGTCTAAGCCTCTTTTGTTGAGTCCAAGAATTGATATTTTCTTCGAAGTGTCGAGTAAGAAGTGAGATTGGGTATTGTCAAGCACAATAGGATGTTAGTGAAGTTCACACAAAAAATATTTGGATATTTTCAATTTATTATATGACTATTTATGACACTAATATTTACATGCAAATCTCAACATTAAGAGAGGAATAATCTATGTAACTACATAATATTGCAGAACGCTCATGTAACTTGCTATAAACCACGGTATAGCCTTTTAGTTTTGATTTGCACAGTAAGAGTTCAGCTTGAAAGCTAGAATAAGAGAGACTAGAAAGAGATAAAATTTCATTAAGATAATCCCCTATCATGCTAAGAAAATATGCTCTCATATACGCTAATGAACAGGAACCATCTAAGCTCTAACTGAAAATTTTTGATCTACATGAAAACTGATGCAATTCTAGCTACGAGACAGCCAAAGGAAATTGAAAAGGAAAAAACTTGAAAACCATGATTATGATTCTTTTAGTTTTGATTTGCACAGTTAGAGTTCAGCCAGAAAGCTAGAAAAAGAGAGACCAGAAAGAGATAAAATTTCATTAAGATAATCCCCTATCATGCTAAGATATGTTCTCATATACGCTGATGAACAGGAACCATCTAAGCTCTAACTGAAAATTTTCGATCTACATGAAAACTGATGCAATTCTAGCTTGTAAAGACAGCCAAAGGAAATTGAAAAGGAAAAACTTGAAAACCATGATTATGATTCTTTTTTCTTTAATAGAAAAGTTCCCATTATTATGATTCTTAGAGCAAGACCTTACACAAACAAATGACACGGAGAAATCATAAGAAAAACTGCTTTACGCAAATAACAAGATAATATATTTCTTATCACTCTTGTCCTTATTGTAAGTCCACTTAGAAGAAGTTTTTTTGTCATAAATATAAGTCCACTTGGAGGGTTATTAATGACTGTTTTTCAATGCTACCCTTAATTTTCGTGGGAAAAAGAGAAAGAAGAGAGGAATGAGAATGATTTGTAAATATATAGAGAGAATTCTAAGGGTAAACATGGAAAAATTTATCAATTTAAGGCATATTTAATCAGTTAATTGTCATTCCTCAGTATGTGATAAGTAGTTAAAATGAACTTATTCAGATTGGTACGACTACTCTGAAATTGTCAGAAATAAGGGAAGCCACTAGCCAAAGTTCTCACCCAAAAAACTCTATTCAGACAAACTGATAATTGATGTCATTTCAATTCTTAGTTCCTTAATTGTTCATGGACATGAAAAAATCATCAATAGTAAACTGTCAAATACAGGAATCATGTGGAAAGGTCAGGTCAATCGAACATTCTGAGAGTATATGGAACTCCAAAACATAGAAATCAAGGATAGGGTCAGATTAATTTGTTCAATCAATCTACAATTTATATGTTCTATAGAATATGAAAAAGTCAATAGCGCAGCTTACCCCACTAAGTTTTAGAAAGATGGCGGTTTTACATCAACATTAATCTCATTGATTGTCAAGGTAAAGTAAAATATATGAACCTCAACAAGGAAAGTAAGCCACTTGGGTATCTCCAGACGATTCTAAAGGTGTGGGATACCTGCTCCCCTACACTACCTCAAATGATATAAATTTCATGGAGTCTAGGATTGCCTTTCATATGTATGTTCAAATCCCAGGGCCATGTGCATCTTCTATTTCATTTCAAAATATTGCCATTTCTCAATAAGCCACAAATCCATTTTGAGATGTCTCAAGGCATGCATGGAAGGAACGTTTTGGCAGCTTTGCATATCAAGGTCAAGCCTCCCAGTCAATCTCCATTCAATTTACCCACTTTTGTATACGAGAATTCATAACAAGCATGAGATGATGCAACCGTCATCAAGCTTAGCCATTATGTTCACAAGAGGAATTTTCCACAAAGAATATGTTTAGCATAAATGTAAAGGGGTCATAGTCCAAAAAGACATGGATAGTCTACGGCAAATATCAAACGTAGACACCCTATTAAGTATATTTTTGCACATCAATACTAGGCATCAAATGAAACGAATATAATTGAACCTTCTATGATTGCATTAGAGGTAGAAATTCAAGCACCAAAGCCAAGACATCTATTTTAAATCAAAATACTCCCTCTCAGCAATCCAAATAGATCACAAGGCATCAACGTAATAAAAATTACAGCATCATCGCATGTTAAGTTCAAGCATCCAAATCAATCTCAACTTACCCATAATTGCATGCAAGAATGCAGACAAAGCATCAAATGACAGGGTGGTCATTAAGCTTTTCACGTATACTTTAAAGAAAAATTTACCAAAGTATATATTTATCATATATGTGGGGGGCTACAAAAAGCAAAGAAACAGAGTCAAAGCTAAAATACAAAAGTAAACCCCCATAAGTAAATTTCTGCACATTTAGATTAGGCATCAAATGATATAAATTTCATTGAGCCTCGTAGGAGTGCATTTCATATACATGTTCAAATCCCAGGGCCATAGGCATCTATCTATTTCATATCAAAATATTGTCATTTCTCTAATAAGCCACAACTCCATTTTGAGAGATCTTAAGGCACACATGTAACGATCGTTATGGAAACTTTGCATGTCAAGGTCAAGCCTCCAAGTCAACCTCAATTTACCAGCTTTTGTAGACAAGCATTCATACCTTATGGCATCTATGCAGTAAAAATTATGGCGTCTTCACATGATAGATCACAAGGCATCCATACCAGCATCAAATGATAGATCACAAGGCATCCATGTAGTAAAAATTATGGCATCTTCACATGTCAAGATCAAGCCTTCCAATCAATCTTGATTTACCCACTTTTGTATAGAAGCATTCATAACAAGCATCAAATGATGCAACCTTGATCAAGCTGTGAAAGTGTGCTCGCAATAGGAATTTTTCCAAAAATGATACATTTAGCATACATGTAAGGGGGCTATAGGCCAAAAAGACATGGGCAATCTTAAGGCAAACATCTCAAGTAGACCACCTATAAGTATATTTTTGCACATAAAAAGGTGCATTGGAGATAGAAATTTGGACGCCAAAGCAAAGACATCTATTTTAAATCAAAATATTGTCATTTTTCAGCAATCTTGATAGATCACAAGGCACAAGGCACATATGAAAATGATATCAAGGTAGCTTCTTGTAAAGTTCAAGTGAATTTCCGATTTTCAAATATTTGCTAGCACAGGTTTCCCAAATGCTAATAAATGGAATATATATAGGAAATAAAAGAATGATATTTGTTAAAGTAAGATAACTCCATCATATCTTGATCTGAGTTTAGCATTCTGAAGATCCAGGCATCGAGCAGATTGACATTTTGCCAACAAGAAAGAGATTCCAGCATATGTATAGTCGGAACATTTCCTGAGGATAAACTTACTGAATGGAAGATCCGCATCTTCCATTGAACAGAGCAACTCATCCGATACAGAGACATGTAAAAATTCAAAAACAGTTAAGCTTTTTAAAATCCTCAGTGAATCAATAAAATTTGAAATAATGGGTACCCGTATATCCTTGAAGGGAGATGGAAATCAGATACGCTCTCTTCAGGATTGCAGAAGCAATTCCCAATTTAGATATGAAGCTGCAATCTTTATGAGCGAATTCTTTCAGAAACTCACAGTTCGTGTACAGGGTGAAGAGAGACATCTGTGATGAAGCAATTACCAATTCTGATCCTGTACAGGTTTTTCCGCCTCGTAGTCAACGCCGTGAAGCCCCAGAATCAGATACGGTGAATTTAGGATCGAATTCAGGAAAGCCGACGTCGAGCGCTTCAAGAAGTGGGAAGGAATCGCCTACGACGACTA
>JANTPZ010020118.1:0-44584 GCA_025593235.1 Vachellia pachyceras | reverse complement strand
CCAATCAAGCCTACATTTACAGCTTGTTTTCCATGGTCAGAGAGCAATGACCTTGACATGTCAGAGTCATTTAGGCTACATCTAGTTTCCGGATCAGATTCATGCGTGCATTCTTCATAGTCACTGCAAGATGATTCATCCGTAATATCATGCCCATAACCTGAACCAATGATTGATTGGTGGATACTCCTTTCTGTTGGTGAAAGTTCATCTTCAAAGCTCTCATCTGAATCATCATCCTCATTTTTGGAACCATGCAATTTAGCACAAGAAAATTTTGAAGCCATATGTGAAACATCACGCTTACGAGGTAAATTACTTAAAGGAGCTAATGTTACTAAAGCATCTTTGGGAGTTCTTGACGGTAGATCTTCTTCAATTATTTGAATCTCTCCACAAGGCTACAAAATATAATTGTGATTCAACAAGAAAGAGAAGAACATCAAGCTCGGCTTTTGCTCACATAGCTATTGCTCAGAATATTGAAAAGAAGCAGCAACAAACACACTAATGTACTAACCACTCCTTCCGCATCAAACCAACAGCGTTTTAGTTGAAAGCGCTGTTGTCCACGGGTAACCACATTCAGAGAGCCATCCTCTAGCCGCCTGTATTGTCGAATCTGTAAGCATTTAGCAAATAATATAAGCCAACATACAGTTTATTCGATATTAAAATATTGTACATAAATTCTAACTAGAACATACATATTTCTTTTTTTAATTTCAATGAATAAAATGTAGTAAACAATTAATTCAGATCTCACAAAGCACCATCTAAATTGCATAAGAAAAGTTTTCTGAAGCAAAAGGAGTTGCTCATCTCTTTATCATATCTGTTAAGCGCTTGACCCCTACATCAGGGTGGTTATCATGTATTGAAGTTATAGCTAAAGCAAACAGCGTCATATTTGATATTTGGTAGACTATGCATGTACACAAACATGTAGCAACGCAAATCATACCTCTGCAGTTGTACCAATTCTTGCAAATTTTGCCCTAAGATTATCATGATTCCTCTCAACTCTAATCTGGAAGAAACACACACGAGCTTTATAAGAAACTCTGCCCGCAATTCCCACGCATTGAAATATTTTTTAAGCACTGTGATAAGGAGTTCACCTACCACACCAATAGTGTAACGAACATCGACTTGGCTCAGTGCTCGATCAACAGCAGCAACAAGATTGGGTTGAATAACTCTCAGGGGAAGAGTAGCCCCCGGAAAGAGTACAACTCCTGAATGAATATCAGATTTCAGCGTCATTCTTGGTGCTTTAAGAACCTTATTGGGACCATTGAAGGCTACATTTAATAATACTATTTGAATGAAGACCAATAATGCGACATCCAACAATCTCTCAGCACAGTTCCATTGACAAAAAAGAGGATTAATACATTTCAGATACCATCCAACAATCAAACAAATCATGGAAAATAACAGATAATGAAAAAGATGCTGACGGCAAAACAAAAAACTTTGATGTGGGAATGAGCAATTCTAGAATGACTCCTTTGACACCCCCTTCGAAACCATGAGTTTCAACATCTCCACAAGCGGGTATATCAACATTCAAGAAATACTTGAAGTGTAGTGTTTTCATAATAGCTGGTGAAAATTATAGAAACCTGCTGCTTAAAGGAACCCTTATAGGTTCTGGGATAGACTAGACTCTAAAGCAAATGGATTTTCACAAACACTTTGACCACTTCAGAATGCACGTATCGTTATGATATGAACTTCTATAAATCTTAGTGTCAATGACCTTTGATGAACATGACATATCACATTAAAACCAACACTTTAAACGAACACCTAAACGCTGGATATTATTTTGTCCATGAACTTTCCAGGCTGTATGCATCACTTTCTGAATTCACACCAATTATTGCTTGCTTGTAATCCATAAAGAAATATATCCATGCAGAACCAGAAAACAATCAGTAATGATAAACACAAAGAAAGTTAGAACAAACAGAAGCCACCTTACGAAATGCATGGCATAATACACAGGTATGAATACCTTCAAGATAGAAGAGTGGGAGGCTTAAACGAGCACCACCGTCCAAGAAAGCAGTCCTGTGGTGTGTGTCCTCAACCTCTGCGACATGGAAGTACGACTGAGTAAAATGGAACAATTCAATTGGAAACTGTATCGAAGAAAGGGGCGAGTATAGCCAACAAATGAATGCCTACCACCCAGATATGTATGTAAAGAAGTTATACAGGTATCGAAGGTGAAATCATCGGACGAAGCAGGCCTAGCAAGGCCAGTCCGGCCGCTGGGGTTCAAACGAAATGATCATACATCAGCAATTCTCATGATAAAATAAAATCGCTCCTGAAAGCACTAGAGAAAAATCAAAGAAACCAGTGGCAGATTAAGAATTGTCGGTATGAAGGAGAACGGCTAATTACTTGGTGTCCTCGTCGGATGAGTCTAGGAGGTCATCGACTTCCTCAACCTGCAATTCTTCGAGGTCGAGCTCGCGAATTTGCTCGATCTGAAGCCTTTCCCTCTCGAGTAATCTATCGTCACCAATTACCACTTGCATTCTATCGTCTTCTAGGTTATCAACTTCCTCAACCTGCAATTCTTCGGGATCGAGCTCGCGAATCTGCTCGATCTGATACCTCTCCCTTTCCCGTATTCTATCGTCATCCATTGCTACTAGGGTCTCGTGCAAAGCAAAGTGCTGAGAAAAAGAAAATGAAATGAAACTATAGTGACGAACTAATGGACGTCCCTTTTAATTACTTGACACGCTCTTAATCCTGTCGTGGATGAGATGACACTGATACAGGCTTTCTCATCACCGTTGGTGCAAACATCCTCTTCTCAGTTTCCTCTCAATCTCTGTTGTTCGTTTTCTCGTTTTCCAGTCTCCTCTGCCTTCCAGACGCGCGGCTGAAGTTGCCAGAAGATCGGAAAACAAAGGAAAATCGGACTCCTGTAAAGAGGTTTTGTCTAGTTTTCGTCACGGATCCATGGTCTAAACTTCTCATCTAAAACCTTGAATGAATTGGGCTTGTTCATTTTTGTTGTCAGCCTAAAAAGAGCCATGGATGGCCCAATTGAAGTATCGTTCGCGGTTGCCGGATTTAAGCCCTTCGAACGCAAAGGCCCTGTCCCAAAATGCTTTTTCTTTTCTCCTTCATTTATTTAATTCTTAATTTCAGAGGAGATCGTAGAATCATTGTTCTTCCATGAACAATAATACATTAACCATTATTTTAAATACTACCTTCCACAGAATGTTTCTTTCGTCCTATTATAAAAGTTTTCATATTTTCAATAAATATTGAATTATTTTTTTTACGTGCACCCATACTTAACATAGGTAGTGGGAAACTATAGAGTAACGTGGCATTATAATTTAGTGTAATTGATAAGAGCAATATTTTCCGTAGTTTGAATTTTAGGATAATTAATAAATTTGATACTTTTAACTGTTTTTAGTAATAAGTATAAATTAGTCTAAAGGAGGACGCCCTAGCTATATAATGTGTTTCGAAATCCATTGAGATAAGAGAGTTACGATTCAGATATTATTTTATGAATTTTGATATGTTTTTTTATGAATTTCAAAATATATTTGTTTTATTTTACGTATTCTGTCGTAAAAAATTGTTTTCGAACAATGATCAGGTGTAAAAATACAAAACAAGGGTGCCTGTTGGAGATCAAGGTTGGGGATTCAATAAGTACGCGCGTCAGTGTAAGATTAGATAGCTTAATGACTTGTTTCAACACACAAAATGCTATAGTGCTTATTTCGAAACTTCGTTCCTAAAACGGAGTGCGGAAGTTGAGATAAAACCATCTCAAAATCCCTAAAAACTATCTCAAAATTTATAAAAATCATCTTAAAATCTGTAGAATCATCTAAAAATTTGTAAACTCGTTTCTTCTAACGGAACCCCTTTCCTCTAACGGGGTTCCAAAAACACATGGATGATCGTTGAAATCACTTTAACATCACATCATACACACACACTCTTCCCACTCAAGCATTAAATTGATTCCATGAAAAGGGCTTAAAAATACAATTCTCTTCCTCCCATCATCATCAGCTCCACTCTCTGCTTTAAAGGTGGAGGTTGGTCAACGCCATAACAATTTTCCACCATACTGTTATAATATGTTTGGTTCGATTCTGGAAAAGACGGTTATATATAAATATAATGCAATGATTATAATGTTTGGTTGGGTTTCTGTAGAATGAATTACATCAAATAGTTGCATTTGATTACACTGTCTTAACTAATGAATGGGAATGTAGACATCTTATAATTCAGTTTAAAAGATATAATTACCATTATAGATTTAAGATTGACGAAAGTGTCATTTTAATGAAATGCATAAATCCTCTAGACATGCTATCTTCTTTGCCACCTTTTATCATGGTTAGTTTTACCACTGATGTTGCTGCGATTACTTACTACACACATATTTATATTTCGGTTGATTCAATTTTTTATTTATATAAAAACTACACTTGTCATGGTTATTATACAGAATTGTTTATAATTATAAAATCTAGACACAGTTCAATTAATAAAAATTTGACTACACTTTAATTCAATGTAATTATAAATGTTATGCATAACAAAAAGGAAAAAAAACTAATGAAATAAATAAACAGTATTGTTTTTTGTATGTTAGAGTCAGAATCACTTTATATGTGTATACCCACGTTTAAAAAACATGATATATTAATTCAAATGAGCAAATTTACATATAATTTATTAGCATTATTTGTGTATAAATTATGTTTGTTATGATAATACAGTTACGTAATCTGGCAAAGGGTGGGGGGAGTAGCTTGGCAAAAAAAAATACCAATTTTAATGAATGATGTGTGTATATAGGGATAAATGTAATTTTATCTTTTAATTCATTATTCTCCCCTGATATTCACCAAAAAAGGGCCATAAGAGAATTATGCTAGGGGATCAATACAATAAAGCCATGTCCGCACTCATAGGTCATAATAACCTATCAATCTCTATGGATAAATCTCATAATTCCATCAATGGAAAAGGTAATTCATACCGTTGGAGGAAGATACAGTTTGTTTGAGAATTCTGTTAGAAGAAAGGAATTTACAGATTTTAAAGTATTTTACGGATTTCAAGATAGTTTTACGGATTTTGAGATGATTTTTATAGATTTTAAAATAGTTTTTATAAATTTTAAAATAATTTTATCTTAATTTACATGTACTGTTGGAGAAATGATGTTCTTAATAAACACACAATAAAATTGTTTTAAACTGTTTTGACGCACTTTAAAAAATATCCGATGTCAATGAAGGCGCCTTTGGACTTTTTTTTTTGGTTAAAGTGGAAGGAAGAACATCTGTATCGTGTACCGTGAAGTGAACGTGTCAATGCGTTGGGCCCATCGTTGCTTCTGTGCAATAATGACAATGAATCCGTTTCAAAAAACCATTGCAAAAATGATTTTTTTAAAAATATATTTTAAGAAATGACTTTTTAATCGTAATGCATTTTAAAAAATGAAACCTGACAAATGTTATAAAAGTGATTCTTTTGGTGGAAATTAACTAAAAATATGAATCTCATTTAATAATATTTTTATTTTATATTGGGATAAAATTAGGGAAAGAACAAAATGATGAAAATAATAAAAATATTTTAGGTCGTGACTTATAATCGTCACGTCTAGGTTGGGACTTGGAGTATCCAATGTATGAACTTTAGATGTTCAAATCGTGATTTATAATGTTAATGCCATGTTTGGTATGGGGGAATTGGGAGGTAGAATTGGAAATGGAATTCATTTCATATGTTTGGTATGGTGGAATTGGGGTGGAATTAAAAATGGGTAGAAATGAATTCCATGATGTAACCCATGGAATTGTATTCAATTCCATGGAATTGATTTTTTAGCCCCTCATTTTTTTCTATATTTATATCAATTTCCATCTCCATCTCCATCTCCATCTTCATATTCATTTCTATTTCCACCAAAATTAATTCCAACATACCAAACGAGCCATAAGGTATCGACCTAGAATGCATTATAGTCGGAAGGAATTTTGTTCTCCTTTTGTCTTTTGTATTACTGAATGCATTTTGGGCGCGAAATAACTTTTGTCAAAATTTGTTGTCAAACGGTACTCATTAATCCAGAATGCATTTTGGCCTTTAGAATAAATGACTTTTATTGAAATGTGTTGCTAAATGGTACTAAGTGTCCATTTGAGAATCCGTTGAAAAAGTGCTTTTACGCAAATTGAGGTAAATATGTGAGAGAAATTTTATCGTGCAACATGAAAAAAAATGGCTTTAACAAACAACCCCTCACTGATCCATAATACATTTTAGGTTTTGGAATGCATTTCAGTTCCAATAAATCATTCCCAAATGATTCCGAAAACCATGATTCATTGATCTTTTGTGTTTGATGGATTGATTGCGCATCAAACACATTTGACCTTCACCCGACCCGTAATCTGAGGTGCAGCTTGTAACACTTGATTTTTTTTTAATAAATCATCCGGTATCCTAGGTTTATTGTTCGCCCCAGACTAATCCAGACCCCTGCAAGGAGACTTTACGGTGGTAGCGAAATACCGATGGGACAACCTCTACGAGGTTGCGTTAATTATCATGGCTGTTACTCCTTAGGGTTCTAACCCTCGCCCTGAGGAATGATGATAGTAACCCTTACCAACTCTACCGAGCGCTCATTAGTTGTAACACTCGAATTATTGGGTCCGTTTAGCAAAGCGGTGGATAAATACTTATAGGCTTATTCACACAAGCCGAGATAAATATATGAAAGAGATTGTCTCGTTTTACGAAAAAATATTGTTGAATGTACTTATGGCTACAAGTCAACGTTGCCAAACAAGCACATTAAAATAAATGAAACACTGGCTTTTCGGTTTTCTCCATCCCCGAAAGAATCGGGTTGTCAAGTACCGTAGGACCAGGAACACGACAGAGCATTTGTTCGAGTTCAGTAAATCAGCGATGGGTGATTAATTCAATGAAAGACTATAAATTACTCCTAAAAAAAGTTCATTTATAAGTAAGTATCATGGATCTGTACAAATACTCTTACGATATTAACGATTCCTACAAGTAAACCTGGTAAATTCATAAGTGAATTTATACGCTTTTTGCAACAGTTCATCTAAAATTTACAAATTGATTTATGTAAATCATCTTTTAATCCACCAGCTCCACTTGTAAATGTTAAAGTATTGGCACTAATCGAAACTGGCTCTGAACAGGAATTCGTTTTTTAACCAGTCATCGATCGACATCGATAGTTAGTTAGATGAGATGGGAGAATATATTAGGTACATGCTATTTGATATATTTATCATTTGTTCTCAAATTAATTTATCTAATTTATAAACTACTACATAATTTAATAATATGAAAAGTATTTCATAATACATACCGTTCAAATTAATTTATTTAACTTCATTAATCCATTAAAAAAATTAAATTGGAGCTCATATTTAGAACATGACGGCGTATTTGTTACTCAATTTGGAAGAGAGAAAAAAATGCATGCACCTACAAAAATGATTTTTCTCAGCACATATATGTGAGAGGAGTGTTGGGAATTTTGTTGGAAGAACAATCACAGATTCCGATGTACATATGTGAAAGGAGTTTTATCTCGATTGACGTGAAAATGACTTTCGGAGCTCCAAACGGGTTCTCCAAACATAGCCTAGACGCACATGAAAAGAAGCAGGATGTTAAAGAAAATACGCAGAGCAGGATCATTCCTGAATGGCTGTGGAGCCCAGCTCAAGGATGGTGAGATGCTCCACTTACGTTGCCGTCGGAGGAAGCACACACGAACCAGACGCTCTCGCACTCTCTTGTCGCTATCGTGGTGTGCCTGCCCACTCATCTTTTGCATCCCATCCTCAATGCCCAAGTTCTCAGGTTCATCCACATGTATGGGTATCAGGAACCCTTTCTTTCGCATCTTCAGTGATTCCATATATGTACACTGATGGGACACGTATATATATAACACATACTTGCCTACAGAGTAGTTTTTGATGCAAACTGAAAGAACACCAAATAATAAATATTGCACTGCAGCCAGCTCCTGTATGCCACCGTCGCTGCATTTAATCTGCCATTTGCTAGTCATGCACTCTGTTATCTGTGAGTAGCATCTGTATGTGGCGATCTATGATGATCGTAATATTGGGCTTGTTTGGTGGAGCGTTTATAAAAATTAAATTCACGTTCAACAGTGTTTTTCCGTAAAAACGAGATAATCTCATTCACATGTTTATCTCAGTTTACGTAAAAGAACTTATCTACTGCGTTCCCAAACGGGTACATTATTTATGCCTATGTGTGCATGATACGCTACTGATTAATGGATTTGGGAATTGAATCTTCTGGGCATAACACACGCTGGGAACTAAATGAACAAAATGCTTCATCTCTCTTTCTGGAGGCAATGCACTTCAATTGTAATTCACGAAAGCCAGAGTGTAGTATTGTATTTTGAGCGAGCTATTTATAATGCATATTTACATACATACATATATATGTACGTATAATCATGGATTTATAGAGTCTGAGACTTTTAGGTCATGTGATTTGCATTTTGAGATTTTTGGTGGACTGTGAAATTGATTCCAGCATGCAGCAGCATACCATTTTTCTAAAACATCTGTAAGCGATCACTCTCAATATGGGAACTACCTTGCGTGGCCGAATCACTCAGGTTACTTAAATTTCGTTTTTATTTTGGCCAAATATTATTTAATCTCTGAAAATAACTTTCAGAGCTCATAAAGTGCCCACTAAGGAATTGATGAGCCATTGTGGGCTGTGGGCTGCACCTTATCACAACTTCGAGGAACAGTGAGAGTGCGAGTGAGCACTGTGTGTGTATATATGTGAAGGTCGGGCGCGTTTCACGTCGCCCATTTGCGAGCATCCACATTGCGCCTCTCACAGTTGCGACTTGCGTGAAGGCAACGAGATGGATTTGCAGCCCGACGGGAAAACTGCTTTGCAGGTCGACGACGATGGCCTGCCCAAAAGAACTGGTTCGTTTCTCTCCTTCTCTCCGGTTTTCTATGTTCAGCAATTAATTCGTCTCTAGTTATCTCCGGTCTGGTCGTGCTCTTCTTCGCATGACCTGCACATTCCATGGTCTTCTTCGCCACTGGATTCAGTCTCTCTCTTTAAAACATGGTAGCCGACTGATTATTTCGATAAGCTGGAAAGTATCGACTTGCAATTGCCTGATATGTTTGAGCTTTCCATTCTTCTCGCATCACTCTCCGCTACTCAACAATCTTTTCCTTCCAGTAAAAATTGGATTTGGGCGTCTAATGCCATCTCATCTCTTATACAACTTCAAAATCTCCTAAATTTCTAAATGTTTTTCAAGTTTCTTTCCATCATTAAACTATACATTTTAATATTTACAGGTGAAAAATTGGTGCAGGTTTGAATTTCTATGATTTGTCAGAAAAAAGATATTCTGAAACTGTTTGATGTCCTTTTAATTTTAACTTTTCTTAAAAAATTATAAAAAATTGAAAATTGCACTATTTCTTATCCATGATATATCAAATCATCACCTACTTTGTATAGATTATAATATAATTAAGACATTTAAGAAGTTAGAAAAATTTGAGGGGCATTAGATACTCTTAGTGATCAGTTCGAGAACGCAGTATAGAAGTATTTTTACGCAAGTCGAAGTAAATAAATGGAAGGGATCATCTCGTTTTAAAAAAATACTATTGAACATATTTATAGAGAGTAAATAAACTTTTTCAAAGAACACAACTCCAAAGCGCAAATCGCAAGTTTCCTCTTTTGTAGGTGTTCGATTGACACAGCTCAACTTCTAAAGGCTATCCGATAAAAAAAAAAAGCTAAATTTCGACATTTTAAATTATACGCGTCTTTTTTAAGGAAAAAAACATTCAAACTCAACATAAACGGCTAAAACTTACTTTGTTTTGTAATATAGAAATTACTACATGTTTTTTTTACCTTTTAACGTATATAATTTTATCTGGAGTGAGAGTTCTTCTATGTTGTAGAATATGTATGTTATTTTTCGTCGCAGAAACATATGCTTTCTTGCAGCTGTTGCTGGAGAAATATTTCAATGAATAAATTTAAATTACAAAATTATAATTTTTTAAAAATTATCTATATTTATGCATATGTAATTATAATTACTCCGAATCTATATACTAATAAAAATGATTCAAATAAAAATCTTGAAAACTCTACCAGTATGTACATATGGAGTTATGTACGCTAATATTCAGAAATTCCCAACGTATCTATTTACCTGTTTCATTACTGTCACTGATTTCGGAACAAGCGCATGCCCCATTTAAACGGTTTAACGCTTGTTTGGGAACTTCGTCTCCAAGGGCATTCGTAAAGTGAGACAAAACCATTTCAAAATCTATAAAAATCATCTTAAAATTAATAAAAATTATCTTAAAATCTGTAAAACCATAAAAAAATTCGTAAACTTTTTTTTTTAACAGAACTCCTTTCTCCCAGCTGAATTTCCAAACACACACTTGCACTTCACAGAGAGGTTATAATTTTCACTGTGGTGATATGCAGGGAATGTGTTGACGGCGACGACGCACATAATAACCGTGGTGGTCGGAGCAGGAGTGCTGGCACTACCGTGGGCGATGGCGCAACTAGGATGGATCGGAGGAATAGGCGTTATGGCCACCTTTTCATGCATCTCCATTTTCACTTACAATTTCATTGCCGATTGCTACAGATATCCCCACCCCGTCTCCGGCACCAGAAACTACACTTACATGCAAGCCGTCAAGTCTTACTTAGGCGGCCGTATGCACCTCGCTTGCGGTCTCGTCCAGTATACCAAGATCGCCGGAATTACTGTTGGCTATACCATCACCACCTCCACAAGCTTAGTGTTCGTCACCTCACAATGCCCCTCCTCTCTTCTACTCATGTTTCCGTAGACGAAGCTCACAACAATTAAGTTGGGTCTATTTTCCTTTGTTCTGTTATGGTGGTGCAGGGCTATCAGGAAAGCTGGGTGCTTCCACCGAGAGGGCCATCAAGCTTACTGCAAATTTTCCAATAATCCTTTCATGGCTGCTTTTGGGGTCCTCCAAATATTCTTGTCCCAAATTCCTAATTTCCACGAGCTTACCTGGCTCTCAACCATTGCTTGCATTACCTCTTTTGGTTATGCTCTTATTGGGAGTGCCCTTTCTCTCGCAGTCCTCGTCCAAGGCAATCTTTATACGTATCATTAACTATAATAAATTCGTTTATTTGAGTATAGGCACACAGATTCATGAAGTTGCATTTGGATTTGAACAGGACGAGGAAAGCCAACCAGTGTAACCGGAGTAGAAGTAGGGCCTGAACTATCTGAAGAAGATAAAATGTGGAGAATATTCAGTGCAATGGGAAACATAGCGCTTGCTTGCTCTTATGCTACTGTTGTTTTTGATATTATGGTAAGGCAAGCGGTTGTTACTATGATCATAACAATATGAAGAGAATAGAACACTGGGAGTATGGTCGTGTATGAATTGTGTAAACGGATTATCTCTGTGCTTTGTTTAGGACACGTTGAAGTCATCCCCACCAGAGTGCAAACAGATGAAAAAGGCTAACGTGTTTGGGATCACAGCAATGACAGCACTCTTCCTTACATGTGGTGGCCTTGGCTATTCTGCTTTTGGGGACAAAACACCCGGCAACATCCTCACCGGCTTCGGATTTTACGATCCCTTCTGGCTGGTCGACATAGGAAACATATGCATCGTCATCCACATTCTGGGCGCATATCAGGTTACATATTTCCCCCCAAAATTTTAAGAATTAAGAGTCGTACCTACATTATTATTATGTCCTTCTGATGTGAGAAATCAATACTCAATGACAGTTAATGGCTCAAGCATTCTTCCTCATAGTTGAAATGGGTGCGAAGATGATGTGGCCGAAGTCAGATTTTGTGAACAAAGAATACCCGTACAGAATAGGCAACGTGACATTCAATCTGAACATGTTCAGGCTAGTTTGGAGGACATTGTTTGTGATGATAGCCACCACTCTGGCCATGGCAATGCCCTTCTTCAATGAGTTCCTTGCCCTGCTCGGAGCTATTGGGTTCTGGCCTCTCATTGTGTTTTTCCCAGTACAAATGCATATTGCGCAGAGACAGATAAGAGCCCTATCACTCAGGTGGTGTGCACTACAGCTGCTGAGCTTTGTTTGCTTCCTTGTTTCATTGGCCGCAGCTGTTGGTGCCATTCATGGAATCAGCCACAATCTCTCCAAATACAAGCCCTTCATGTATAAACAATAGTCCACTTATATCATGTAATAAATTAATTAAGCCAAGCTTCAGGGAGAACTAGTGTAATAATCACGTGCCCAAAGGGTGCTGTCTGCTTCCCTTAAACTCGTGAGCTTTTAAAGAAGCATGAAGTTATACCTTTTGATTAGTTAAAATGAGTCTCTTGCTTTCGCATACATATTCTTAGAGTGATATCTTGAACTTTGATCAAATCAGTCAAAGTTACAATTACACCGTTCATCTTCAGGCTAATTTGATTAAGCCAGTGTCTCTATTATATAATTGATGCATATCATACTCTGACTTCTATAATTACACTGTGTTTAACTGAATATTTTTTTTTTGCCGAAGTGTTTAACTGAATATATGATTATATATCCTTGAATAAATGCAAATTGCTCAGATTGTCAAGTGTCAACTTAAATTTTTTTTTTTTTTAAAGGAGAGAACGCCAACTTTTTATTTTTTAAAAATGTCAATGAAAGAATAAGATCCTTAATGTTTTAAAATCTTCCTAACTTTCTTATTTAATCCCGAAGAGATATCATCAAAAGTTCAACAACCTGTTTTCAGGGTTGTTTCCCCTTTTTTTCATTTTGAGACATTCAACCAAGGAGCACATTTTTTAATTTACTGAAAATTTAAACATTAACCCTTTCAATTTTCACAGGTTAGTATATAGTATTGCCCCGACTCCAAAAGTTAGTGAAATTTTTCAAAGGAAGGAGGAGAAAATTTTCCAGGTTGATCCACTTTTCATTTCACAAGGCTCTTGAATGTCGGTGGACTCGGTCCAATCTGGTCTGAACTCTCTTCATGTCGACAGATTCTTTCTTCCGATATTCTACGCCGATATAACACTCGGTGTGACGCCCGGATGGCCTTTCATTGTGCATGGAGTGCACCAGCATCAAATCACAGTGTCGCTGTCAGTTTTAGAACTGGGAAGGAAATTGCATCACGACATTCATCAGTTTTGTTTTTTCAACTCTGGAAATTGGAAATTGTGCAACAGACAAGAAACATATGAAGCTTTTTGCAAAGATATGACTATTATGAGAAGACTTTGAGGGTGCATCCATAGAAAGTGATTTCATTTAATATCTTGACCAATCGTCTAATATAATCCTATAGTAACAATAGTCAACAATCATATCCCAACCCCACTATGTAAAATTGATAATGTGATCCTTCCTAACACCAACTTGTCATTATCTTCACCAACCTCATTTACTTTCGTGAAAAACTGAGCCGCTGAGATTTTCTTTCTTACCTTTCTTCTGCAGCAGTGCCTGAGCTTCGTTATAGAGAGGGTTTGGACAAAACAAGCAGCAGCCACGTCTTAGGTATCATATTTTTTTAAAAAAAAAAATTGTCGGTTGAATTGTAGCCAACCTAATCCAGTCCACTTCCAAAAAAAGTTGAAAAAAAAGAAAAAATACAATCCAAATCAAAGTCTCCATGATTTAAGTTTGTTTAAGGAAAAACAGAGGTAATTCCCCACAGGAAAACAAGGGCTTGAACGTTTCATCATGGCCTCTTCTTTTTTAATACAGAAATCTTAGGAAAGAGATTAGACCCACACACGATTATAGCACCTAACTCATGATTTATTGGGGTTTATTCCTATGAGCACTAGAACAAGCCAAACAAGCCCTTTAAATCTGGCTACACAACTGGCAAAAAAAAAATCTGGTTACACAGGTAGGTCTACCCAATTTTACTAAGTTGTAATGCTAATTCCTCAAACGTCGTTTAAATTTAGCGGGTAAAATCAAATCTATTGGACCGGAGGATGGTCCTATCACTTGTTTATACGGAAGTATAGTTTGGATTAATGCGATTAAAACCACAATAAAGTGTCATTCTCTAGGATTGAATCATCTTCCTTTAAATGAGAGTATTAGTCCAATCCTTTCACCAAATAATATCAGAGACCATTGGGTTCATCATGGCCTCTTCCAGGTTGCAAAGCCAAATCCCAATCTCATCCCCTCTTGGCCAACTCGTCTCTTGTTCATTCACCAACTCTAGTGAAAACAAATTCTTAAAATAACAACATATTAAATTCTCCGAGAAAGAAATGATGACACTCATACACTATACTAGTGCCGCCTACCGTGTTGCTTTAACCAACCTATACTCAGGTACTAGGGGAAAACAATTAGACAGTGCCCCGATTCAGAGTGGCCCCTCGCAGAATAAGATAACATGTTACAATTATTAGCCTGCCTTGTTTCTAAGCTTCGTGTTTGAACAAACCTCTCAACTAAGATTACTACCAGTGGTTGATCATTTTTCTATGGACCCGTGACCGCCGTCTCTTTCTTCAGTGGCACAATTGTAATTACACCCCATCACGTGTCCGGTTCTTTAACCTGCCCATACGTTATAAACTTGCGCTGGTTCTCAGTAGTAGTAACCACTACGCAACTTCACTGATTTCCTCCATGTTTGAATTCTGACCGTTGATTGCCATGTCTTCCCGGCAAATTTCCGAACCAGACCATCAAACTGGAACGTATCAAATGTCCGGGATCCTCTTGCTTGTTTTTACTTTTCGAGTGCATTTCTTCGTCTTCCTCGGCTTCTCAGTGATCTCCCGAGCAGATTCGCGTGCCGCAGGCTCCGAACAGAACATCCTGCTCAACGTTAAACATCAACTGGGCAATCCACCGTCGCTTCGGTCGTGGACCTTATCATCCTCTCCGTGCGTTTGGCCTGAGATACGTTGTGCCGATGGCGTCGTCACCGAGGTCGTTCTCTCAGGAAAAGGTGTCTCCCGGAAGCCACCGCCAGCGATCTGCGACCTCAAGAATCTGACGAAGCTCGACCTCTCAGACAACAACATCGGCGGAGAATTCCCGAGATTTTTGTACAATTGCACCAACCTCCAATTCCTTGCCCTCTCTCAAAACTACTTCGCTGGCCCGATCCCCGACGATATTGACAGACTCAAAACTCTGACGTTCTTAGACCTTAGTGGCAACTATTTTTCTGGCGATGTCCCGGCGGCCATCGGGAGATTATCGGAGTTACGAACGTTGTACCTCCACAACAACGAATTCAATGGAACTTTTCCCAAGGAGATTGGGAGCTTGTCTAATCTCGAAATCCTCGGTTTGGCCTATAATGACAGATTTGTGCCCATGGAAATCCCATCGGAGTTTGGGAACTTGAGGAGTTTGATATTCATCTGGATGGCAGGCTGCAATTCAATTGGTGAAATCCCTGAAAGTTTTGCCAATCTAACGAATATCGTGCAATTGGATTTGTCATTGAACAATTTGACAGGTAGCATTCCCAGTGGTTTGTTATCTCTCAAGAATTTACAATATCTGTATCTGTACCACAACAGGTTGTCTGGTGAAATACCCAGTTCGATCCAGGCCTTGAATTTGATTGACATTGATTTGGCGATGAACAATTTCACGGGTCCGATTCCTCAAGATTTTGGAAAGTTGGAGAACCTGACCATACTTAGCCTGTATTTCAATAAACTATCTGGTCAGATTCCGAGAAGTTTAGGCCTAATCAAAACGCTGAGGCACTTAAAGATGTTTAGCAATAAGTTGAGTGGAACTCTTCCTCCAGAATTAGGCCTATATTCAAAGCTTGAAGTGTTTGAAGTCGCAGACAACAAATTGAGTGGCGTATTACCTCAATATTTGTGTGCCAATAACGCTTTGCAAGGTGTGATTGCTTTTTCTAACAATCTTGGTGGAAAATTTCCCGAGTCGCTAGGAAATTGCACCACACTGCGCACAGTTCAGCTTTACAGGAACAATTTTTCTGGTGAGATTCCTGCAAGTCTTTGGACTTCCAAGAGTTTATCAACCTTGATATTGAATGAGAACTCGTTTTCTGGTCGACTTCCAAGTAAGCTTCCATGGAATATGTCGAGACTAGAGATCAGAAATAACAACTTTTCAGGAGAGATATCGATTGGAATTGTTTCCGCAATAAATCTAGTTGTGTTTGATGCGAGAAACAATATGCTTTCTGGTGAAATTCCCAAGAAGTTGACGGCTCTTTCCCGACTTAATTCTCTCAGGCTTGACAATAACCAACTTTCCGGTGAACTACCATCCGAGATAGTCTCCTGGCAGTCCCTGAATACCTTAACGCTCTCGAGCAACAAACTCTCTGGGCAAATTCCGGGAGCTATGGGTGATCTCCCTAATCTTGTTGACTTGGACTTATCTAAAAATGATATATCTGGTGAAATCCCACCTCAGCTTGGCAATATGAAGCTCATTTTTCTCAACCTGTCCTCCAACAACCTCTCTGGTAGCATCCCCGATGTTTTAAATAACCTCGCATATGGCACAAGTTTCTTGAACAATCCCAATCTTTGTGCTTCTAATCCAAACATCAAACTTCCAAAATGCTTGACCGTAACTCCTCGGCATCCAAACAAATCGTCCTTCAAGTTGCTTGCTTTGATTCTTGTTCTCACCATCATTGTGTTGCTAGCCACTGCTTCACTGGCCTTCTACAAGTTCAAAGACATCTCAGGAAAGAATTCCAGGTGCAACCTTTCAACGTGGAAGCTTACATCATTCCAGAGGCT
The DNA here is from genome assembly GCA_025593235.1 of Vachellia pachyceras. Classification (NCBI taxonomy): domain Eukaryota; kingdom Viridiplantae; phylum Streptophyta; class Magnoliopsida; order Fabales; family Fabaceae; genus Vachellia; species Vachellia pachyceras. The sequence goes on along the minus strand of JANTPZ010020118.1, from coordinate 27,656 downwards.
AGATTTCTCGGAATGGAATCTCTTCTCAAACCTGACAGATGACAACCTCATTGGAAGCGGGGGTTTTGGAGAAGTTTACCGGGTTCCCTCTAATCATTCGGGTGAGCACGTTGCAGTGAAAAGGATTTGGAATAGCGGAAGGTTGGATGATAATCTAGAGAAGGACTTCATGTCTGAAGCCGAAATACTCGGCACAATTCGGCATTCCAATATTGTGAAGCTTCTGTGCTACATTTCAAGTGAAAATTCAAAACTCCTTGTGTATGAATACAAGGAAAATCGGAGCCTTGATAGATGGCTTAATGGAAAGAGAAAAGCATCGACCACACCCAACAACCATCTGGTCTTGACGTGGCCAACAAGGTTGAAGATTGCCATTGGGGCGGCGCAAGGATTGTGTTACATGCACCACGATTGCTCCCCACCAATCATCCACAGAGACGTAAAGTGTAGCAATATATTGCTGGACTCTGAATTCCGGGCGAGTATTGCAGACTTTGGGCTAGCCAGGATGTTGGCGAAATCTGGGGAGCCACATAGCTTGTCTGCCATAGCGGGATCTTTCGGCTACATACCCCCAGGTGAGCGATAATGATAGAAGATAAGGAATATTTTTTTATGGCGTCAGATTTATGAAAGTAATCTTTACATGGCCTAACCTGCTTTTGCAGAATATGCCTATTCAACCAAGATCAACGAGAAAGTGGATGTATACAGTTTTGGAGTGGTACTACTGGAGCTTGTAACTGGAAAAGAACCCTATAGCGCAGAGGAGCATACAAGCTTGGTAGATTGGGCATGGCAGTATCACAGTGAAGAGCAGTGCCTTGCCGATGCCTTGGACGAAGAAATCAAAGAAGCATGTTACGTGGAGGAGATGATAAATGTCTTTAAATTAGGCCTAGCTTGCACAAGCTTATCACCCTCAGCTAGACCTTCCATGAGAGACATTTTGCGGGTCCTTCAGCAGTGCTGTCCACCGGATCATGACGGTAAGAAAATCGGAACTGGGTTTGATATTGCTCCCCTTCTTGGCGATGCCACTTACATTTCTAATTACAAGGATGGTAGCACGGCAGCAGGTGAAAGTGATGAAAGCTACTTCTGAGCTTCATGACAGAGTTGTAGACCGTGGTGTGTTACATTACGTCCAGTTATTCAAAATATAAGCTAAGTGGGAAATGAGGATCCATGTGTATTTGGATGTAAAAAGTTTTTTTTTTTGTCAAGAGTTTACATAAGTTAGACCTTAGGGGTTTACTGAATTTTTTGCTTATACCTACGTTCACTTATAAAACTTTCGTATGAATAGTGGGAATTTAACTTATACCATAACAAGTCAGATTTTTATAACTTTTTTTTGCTCAGACAGTTTTTTTATTAACTGAACTGACATTTTGACGACATCCTTGTTTCAATGTTAAAGTTAAAAACAAAACAATGGGTCCATTTGGCAATGCGGTGGAGAAGTACTTATAAGTAATTTTACACAAGCCGAGGTAAATATATGGAGAAGATTGTCTCATTTTGTGAAAAAAGACTGTTGAATGTGATTATAAATGCTTATAAACACTTTTGGCAATTTGCCAAACGATACCAATATAACCATAAGGCAAAAAAAAATGTGAGCTTGTGTTTTTCTTGTCTCATTATCTCCCAACCCTCTCTTAAAACACCAAATCATATGGAGACAAACACCAAAGACGAATTTTAAGATACTTTTCACATTTTTTAATAATAGTTCTCCATTGACATTAAACATAATGATCTTGATCATTGATCAGCATCTTAGAGCTTGTTTGGCTTTCATTTCTAGAACTTATGTTTGTTTTAAAAATCTAAATTTTACCCTTAAATTTAGTTTTTGTCCAAATACTCGCATTTTTTAGAAAATTTATTGTGGATACAAAACCTCGGTTTGAAATCTAGGTTTTGAAAGAGCTATTTTCTTGTCAAATCACACCATTTCTTCTAATAAATTTTCTCTTTCGTACTTTTTATTTATTTCTCTTTCCTCTTTTTTTTGTCAAATTTCTCTTTCCTCTTTACTATCTACTTTTTGCCTTGAACTCCGTAAAAGTCAACGTGTGTGTTTGGAAACACCGTTGGGAGAATGGATTTTGCAGATTTTGAGACATTTTGTGGATTTCGAGATGGTTTTACGGATTTCAAGATGGTTTTTATGGATTTCGAGATGGTTTTTGCAGATTTCGAGATGGTTTTGTCTCGGCTTACTTGCACCGTTTTGGTAACGGTGTAACCAAACACGCACAATAACTTCTGAAACATAATCTTTTAAAACCTGGGTTTTGAAATTTAGGTTTTACCTCAGAATCCGTAAAAGCTATTCTCCAAAATCTATCCTCCAAAACCTAAGTTTTACCTCGGAATTCATAAAAGTTATTTTGAAAAAGACTTCCAAATAATCTTTAAATTTCCAAGGATAGGTATGATAACGAAAGTCCAACTCAATCATCAGGAGTCTTATCCTCCCCGTCTAAATTATCTTAATCCAATCAACTTCAACTATCAATTACATTTACATCATCTATCGGCCACATCATAAGCAAACAATGGATAGCAACTTCTCTTACATGTTAAATGACGTAAACATTCAAGTCATATGAGACAGCAATCAAAGCTCTTTAGATTATAGACCAAATATTCACAGATAGCAGGATAGAAAGAGGCCACAATCCTGAGCGTATCTGCATTAAGAGCTTCATCTATATACAAATGATCGTCGAACATCAATCCCCAGGCGGGAAGGACCTTAACTAGACCCATGAAAATGAGACTTTCAGAGAATCAGTGGAACCATTATGTAGTTGCTTCGTAGGACACGAATTAAAAGTCAGTTGAGGGATTATGATGAGGCCTGGCCTTTTGTTCCACCCCCTGTTTCCTTGTTTGCTTTCTTTCTATTTTAAGCTATATATTGGTCAGGACTAAATTTACACATTCCCAGAAGAACTTACAGAATTCGAGATGGTTTTATGAATTTTGAGATGGTTTTGTTTTAGCCTGTGTACATCGTTGGAAAGAAGTTCTTCCCAAACATACACATTAACTAATGTATTATCGACCAAAGAAATTATACTATACGATTTCATGTTTAATTTTTTTGAATTTGTATTTAATTTCCTGCGCTCTCAATTGTTTACAAGAAATTGGCGCACGTATAATAGGCCTTGTTTGGTTATTTTGCTGGGAATGGAATCAGATTTGCTTCAGAGTCGAGAGATGCAAAATCTTTATTGTCTTTATTCTAGGCCAAATCTTTTACTATTATTTCTACCATGCAAGAACCATATTCCTGTATAATCTGCTGTTCAGGAACAAAACATACATTTTTATACAAAAAAAATAAAAATTATATAAAGTGTGAACAAAACATACCTTCCCCACTCGTTTCATTTTGTTCCTTTCTCAGTATTTTTTCTGCATGAATATAAAGTTTGAAGATATGAGTATACTGACACACTAAAATTTAGAAAAAAAACATATTATGCATAAATTATAAATAATGCTACTCTTTCCTCACCGTTTCATTATGTTCGCTTTTGAAAATATTTTTTTGGGTGACAAGCTTTTCAATTTTTTTTTACAGTGAACGAAGTGCGAAGATACATATACTAATATTTATACTCAAATTTTGAAAAAAAATACTACTCGTATGTCTGATATTAATGGAGTATTTTTTTTTTGCCATGGATATTAATAGAGTAATTGATATGATAAATTTATTAGTAATTTTGCGGCTTAAGTGTTAGCTATGGCTACAGGTTCCGGGAAAATTGCGCCGTTGGTTTTTCATTTCAGCCACCTTCTCTGCCTGCGCCCAGTCCTGGTGGTAAGACACTCTGGATTCCTTGGCGGCAATACTCAGCACCCTGTATCACATTTCCAAGAAATTTCTTGAATCTAGGCTGTCAGTTTTCGCCGGGACGAATTGATAGGGACGATCTAGATTGGGGAGCATTCCTTTCCCACGTGATCTCCGTAGTCTCTCGCGGCGCAAGCATATATAAATGCAGCTTTCTGTGTTCACGAGCTTCCCTTTTGTCAAGGCTTAAGGAATCTCATTTCTTTTCCCGTCGCCATCCTTCTTCGAAAGGAAAAAAAACAGGGGGGAAAAAGGAAGGAAAGTGGAAAGAAACCGAAGCACAACAGATGGGATCCCAGGATTCGCAGATGAAAATCGTCCATGGCGAGTTTGGTTACATACTTGAGGACGTTCCTCACTTCAATGACTATATTCGGAGTCTTCCCGTATCTCCCTTCTACTACACTGTTTCATTTCCATATTTTGTTTTTGTTACTTCTTCAATCTCAGTTTCTTTTGCTTGGAAATGTGTTAGTACCGGCAGCTTAGAGAAACGACACTCGTGTTTATTGATCTCAATATGAATCCTTTACAAGCTTTGATTTTATTGTAACTTGCTGTTCACTTTTATAATTTTACGTTGTCCATCATTATATTCGCAGACATACCCAAATCCGCTGCGATCTAACCCAGCTTATTCAGTTGTGAAGTAAGTGAAGCCTTCTAATCTGTTAATGACAGAATGTGCGTTCCTTGCTTGTCTTAGTCAGTATACTGATTCTTAATTGGCTTGATAATTATCATCAGGCAGTATTTTGTTGACGTAGACGACACTGTTCCTCAGAAGGTTCCATTCTGCACTTAGCTGCTTTTTCCTTCTTCTATCTCAACTCAAACGTCTTTAACATTCAGTCTTCCCAGTTACTTGATCTACGAAATCCTTTTTCATTCGAACTCAGTATAGTCTGGGAAAAGAAAGGCTGAAAGGGGGAGGAAGTTCTTCTGTTATTACATTGAAATAGAGCAAACTGATGGCAAGGCTTCCGTCTCCCTTCTCTTTGATCCTTTCAATGCAAAAGAAGAAGGAAAGGAAATGTATTTTTTCCCTTTCTTATCATCATTAACATGGTGCATTTGTTTTAACTTCTGTGCAATCTTTCTACAGATTGTCGTTCATAAGAATGGTCCAAGGGGTGTACATTTTCGACGTGCAGGGCCCCGCCAAAAGGTAACCTTTTCTTGTGTGGATGTACCATTGAAAACCGTTTGGATTTAACTGACAGCAACTTAATATGCTGTGCAGGTATATTTCAAGTCAGATGATGTGCATGCGTGCATTGTTACATGCGGTGGTCTTTGCCCTGGACTCAACACGGTGATAAGGGAAATAGTCTGTGGTCTATCTCACATGTACGGTGTCAACAAAGTCCTTGGTATAGATGTAAGTGGTATATTCACAATTAGTTTAGGTTCAGTATATTATCTGTTGCCTTGTTATACAGCCTCTGATTTGCACTGGTAAATAAAGCTTAACAGTTGTGAAATCACGGTGTACTCGTTTTGCCACATCACTGTTTTTGACTTATTTCATATTTTCCGTAGAAATGACATGGACAATTACCCCTGCAATCAACCATTCCCAACTTGGTATAAATATTTTGGATGTTAAAACCTTTTTTTCTTGGAGAATGATGTTACTTGTTAGTACTTAATTGGATGCTAGAATGATGTTCTTAGTATAAGATGCGAACTTAAAGAGGATTTCATCCATGGAAGGTATTGCAATCAGTATATATTTGTTTGCAGCCTCTTAGGTCAATCAGGTCTACTTGGATGCATCTATAATTCTTTATGTCTTTATGAGCACTTCTATGTTTTTCTTAGGCTTGCTAGAGTTCTCTTAGCTATGTGGTTTGTCTTTGTTTCCATTGGATCTTTGTAGCAACTTAATGTGCTTTGAACTTCTCATAACAAAACAATCTATGAATATTTTGCAAAATCAACATTGAAATTAAAATTAAAATAAAGAGTAAATTATACAAAATTCTACTCAGTCTTGCTAAAATTACATAGACTTTTACCTTATTTCCAAAATATTCACTTAAGTCAAAGCTTTATGAAAATGCCTTCTATAAAAGAATATGTAGGACTGGTTGCATATGAAGAGAAAAGTATGATGAATAATTACATGAAACATGGTCATCTTATGGGGTTTGCGGGTGCTCTTAATAAATGTAGGTGCTGGAAATTAATTACTTTCTATTCAAGGTCGACAACGACAATTTAAGATCCAAAGGCACCAGATTCGAACTATTGACTCATGGTGAAATCAATACGTTTGCACCAACAAGTCATAAGTTTGACTGGCATTTACTTTCTATTCAAAACTTACTTCAATATAGATTTTTAACTGAACTAGCATTTGGAATTTTGGATATCTTGAAATCTGTTTTATCTTCGCTTCATCTTTTTGACCTTATGAATTGATTTGCACTACCATGTGCTGATGTACATTGTTTCTCCACCAAATTCCATGTGGTTATATACAGGGGGGTTACAGAGGTTTCTACTCCAAGAACACCATTACTTTAACACCCAAGGCGGTTAATGATATCCATAAGCGTGGGGGTACCATTCTTGGGACATCACGAGGAGGGCAGGATACTTCCAAGATAGTTGACAGCATACAAGATCGTGGAATTAACCAGGCCTGTTATGCATTAATCTTACTTAGATGAAGTTTCCTGGACGTTGAATGCTGAGAAAATAAATCTTGTTTGTTATATGGATTTAAACCTGCATAGTTTATTGTCATGGTTACAGGTTTATATTATTGGAGGAGATGGAACCCAAAGAGGAGCGGCTGTGATTTATGAGGTATTTTGTATTAAAATGTTGTTTCTCTTGGCCCTAATGAAAAAAGAAAATAGGCGGGGAGGCTCATTTCACTTACGGGAGAAATATGGCTTGCATATATCCAAATAGGCAGTCAAGCATTAAAACGATATCCATATAGACAGTTCTATCCCATAACTTAATGCCCTGGAAGATAGGGAAATTCAACTCCAACACGGTAAACAACATTCCTAAAAGTGCACATTGCCACGAAGTTTTATTCTTCGTATCAAATCCTTTATAATGAATTTGGATAAACTAATCCAAAGTGCTAGGTTGCACAATCTCTCCCCAATAATACCAAAAGAGATTATTCCAAAATCAACTAACTGCTGGACAGTGAAGAAATATAAGGCCGATTGGTAGCTAAATTTGATATTCTTATAGTTTATTTTCAAATTCTATCAAGATTTTTAAACAATGAATCTTGGGAACAACATTTTTAATTTCTGTGGACCTGTTCTGCAACTGCTTGATTGATTCGTTGCCATTCTTAGTATCTTTGCATATATTAGGTAAACATTTTGAATGGATTTTTGTCATGTGCAGGAAATTAGAAGGCGGGGTCTCAAAGTAGCAGTTGCTGGAATTCCTAAGACCATAGATAATGACATCCCGGTATGCTTGATCAACTCACTTTTTAATGATTTCTAATAACCTGGGAAGAGATAGTTATCAAATTTTTGAAGGAAGTTAATGTAAATTGCCTTCTTTTGCTTTAGGTTATTGACAAGTCTTTTGGTTTTGATACTGCTGTTGAGGAGGCTCAACGTGCTATTAATGCAGCACACGTTGAGGCTGAAAGTATTGAGAATGGGATTGGTGTTGTGAAGCTGATGGGACGCGACAGTGGTACACATCACATCTATATTTGACTTATAGGAATCTAATTTGAATAATATGGACCTTCAGTACTTAGTTTCTTATGCAAATATAAATGACCTTATTTTTCATTGAAGTCCTCTTAAATGATGTCAGTTGCTTTTCCTTAACTATCGTGAGTATCTATGCCTGTAGGTTTCATTGCAATGTACGCTACTCTTGCTAGTAGAGACGTGGACTGTTGCTTGATTCCAGAGTCACCCTTCTACCTTGAGGGAAAGGGCGGACTTTTTGAATTTATAGAGAAAAGGCTAAAAGAAAATGGACATATGGTCATAGTCATTGCCGAGGGAGCTGGACAAGATCTTCTTACAGAAAGTATGCAGGCTGTGAACCAGAAGGATGCTTCTGGAAACAAACTGCTTCGAGATTTTGGTCTATGGATATCTCAAAGGATTAAGGTATTACTCATTTCACGATATTCTTTAAATACAATACTTTTTCCTCAGAAGTTTGTATATTCTACAGGCTGCATATCCAGCTATATATCTTTTAGAACATCCAAGTGCTATCAAATCAACCTTATGGTTATATGATTATCTTACCTGCTTACACTTATTTGGATTTTTAAACTTGGTGGCATTGACAGAGTTTGGCCAAAAAGATATTCAAACTCAATGGCACTGTTTGAGCAAAGAATAGCATATGAAAGCATAACATTTGACCTATTAACTGTTGGTACTGTATCATATAGACCCTGGAACCTTGTGCACTCTGACGTTCTTTTTTCCTCCAATAGGATTATTTTGCAAGGCAAAATAAGATGTCTATCACTCTCAAATATATAGGTGAGTTTCTCTATGCCGACTCCTCTTTCATGGATTTATATCTTCGTATGGTGTGCTATTTTGATGGCAGAGGAGAGAGCCGAGGGGAGAAGATTGGAAGCTTCGTCTTCTTGATTTTTTTTTTTTTTTTTGACTGAAGATTTGAAGCTTCTTTTTATTGAACCTAGAAGATAATTTCGATTTCCTAAACTGAGTTATCCATCTGGCAGATCCTACTTACATGATCCGGGCAATTCCAAGCAATGCATCAGACAGTGTCTACTGCACACTTCTTGCTCAGAGTGCAGTTCATGGTGCAATGGCCGGTTATACTGGATTCACAGTTGGGCTGGTCAATGGCAGACATACTTATATTCCATTCAGTGTAAGTCACGTCCTATATACTTAGGTACTGATTCATCACTGTGCGTGTGCGACTGTGCATACAGCGGCTGCCTGCCTGCCTGCCTGCCTGCCTGCCCATGATAAACCCAAAATATATTGTTCCTTCTATAACTGACATGAAAGAGTGAAACTTCATTTCACATTACTCATTGTTATAGCCACACATGTAAATGCACGTGAACAAAAACAGCTGATGAACCATCATGCCTATTTGCTCTCTATTTCCACTCAATAATTTATTTAGTTTCCAGAGTTAGTATTTTCGTAAAATCAGAATTGTTCTGACTACACTGTGGATGTCACAATTTTGAAAACCAGAGAATCACTGAGAGGCATAACAAGGTTGTAATAACGGACAGAATGTGGGCAAGACTTCTTTCTTCGACCAACCAGCCGAGTTTTTTGAGCCCCAAAGATGTTGATGAAGCCAAAAAGGAAAAGCCGCCTCGAACTCAGTTGTTAGATAACGGGAACTGCGAAGATGGGCAGTAATCAGAAAAACAAGCTGACAGTAATAATGGGACAAAGAACTAAACCCTGGCTTTGTTTGTCTGCTGTTGTATTTGGTGGTATCATTTTTGGACCAAGACCGGCCATGCTGGATGCTTGCAGTGTTGGGAACTCTTCGATTTGTTCGTATTATCATATAACAGTCTGTATTTTATCAAGGTCACTCCAGTCATCAACGAGGATAATGGATAATGCCACTGAAAGTGAGGTTTCCCAAAATGACTAGCCTTCTGGATCATCATTATTCTATGGTTTCCGTTGGTGGGTCGGTGGCAAGTTACCTGAGAGTTACCAATCTCAATAGTTTTCATTTTTTTCCCTATTTTTTTTATCAGAAATCTCGACAGATTAACTGAAGGAAATGAGATAAACAAGTGGTAATTATAGTTGGGCAGAAGTTGACGAATGATTGTTTTGACTTGTGTTTGGTCTGTTCAGGTGCTTTTTGATTGATAAACTCCATATATAAACTATGAACTATGTAATAGTTTCCTTCTCGGTTGGGAGATCATTTAATTTACATTAGGGGTGCCATGGAAATTCAGAATAATTTCTTTCTTGATCGGGTCTTAATTGAGAAGTTCAAAATGTTCTTGCTCAAGGGTAACACCTATATGATGTTTATCATATGCGTCAGGTTCCTCAATCAACGTATGACGTGTCGTTTTTCGTTTTGGCAGAACATGAGCGTTTTTTTTTTTTAATAATGGTGTTAACTAACCTCTTGACCTTCATCTTGCCCTACTACCACTCTTCAGTTCCTGAAGCTTTCCCCTCGTCACAGGACAATCCATCAAACCTTGCGAATCCCATCCTTCAATTGGGAGAGGTCGATATGATTCCTCTTAATCAACATATAAAATTTTAATTGATCTTATTCTTTAAATGGCAGTCTCATGGATTGAGGGGGACAAGCTAAGTTTCAACTCCTAGGCTTCCTAATCAAAATTTGATCTTATTGTTTGTCAACTTCGCAACGTTCATATATATCCAAAAATGCCCCTAGGATGTTTTCTGCATTTACAGAAATTTGAAGCCGAAACCTCTGGTAGTAATCACTGGCACTCGTCATTTATCGTTATGATTTTCATTCATTTTAAGAAATTAAGATAATTCAATAGACAGAACATTTATAGTACTCACATTGGGCAGATTCAGTAGAAACCATGGAGAGAAAGCGGCACGTGTACGTTAAAGGAGGACCGGTGGAGAGTGTTCGGCCATCCAATCCCATGCAGCGCTGCCGCGCTACGCTTGTTCATCTCACGCCGCGTTACATGGCCGCAACCTCAGCTTCACATCAATGGGTACTCTTCCCACTCTCGTCAACAACCACCCTTCTCTCTCAATTCTCTGTCTTCACCTCCTCACCGCCATGTCTGGTCAGACAAGACCTCTGTCCTATGCACCCTCTGATCATAACTCCCCTTCCGCGCACCGCCGCCGCCGCCTCCACGCCAAACCCTCAAGCTCTTCACTGCCGCCACTCGTCGTCCCTCCCCCTCTTGCTCTTGTCCGGATCAACCTTGACCAGCACCGTCGTGGCCTTGTTCATCTCACGCCGCGTTACATGGCCGCAACCTCAGCTTCACATCAATGGGTACTCTTCCCACTCTCGTCAACAACCACCCTTCTCTCTCAATTCTCTGTCTTCACCTCCTCACCGCCATGTCTGGTCAGACAAGACCTCTGTCCTATGCACCCTCTGATCATAACTCCCCTTCCGCGCACCGCCGCCGCCGCCTCCACGCCAAACCCTCAAGCTCTTCACTGCCGCCACTCGTCGTCCCTCCCCCTCTTGCTCTTGTCCGGATCAACCTTGACCAGCACCGTCGTGGCCTTGTTCATCTCACGCCGCGTTACATGGCCGCAACCTCAGCTTCACATCAATGGGTACTCTTCCCACTCTCGTCAACAACCACCCTTCTCTCTCAATTCTCTGTCTTCACCTCCTCACCGCCATGTCTGGTCAGACAAGACCTCTGTCCTATGCACCCTCTGATCATAACTCCCCTTCCGCGCACCGCCGCCGCCGCCTCCACGCCAAACCCTCAAGCTCTTCACTGCCGCCACTCGTCGTCCCTCCCCCTCTTGCTCTTGTCCGGATCAACCTTGACCAGCACCGTCGTGGCCTTGATCTTTGCCACCCCACTTCTGGTTTTGTTCAGCCCCATCCTAGTCCCCGACGGTTTAGCCTTGTTCCTTTTAGCTGCGGGTTTGTTGGAAGGATAAGTTAGTTAAAATGGTTAATGTTAGTCACTTACTTAATTAATGATCCAAAAGTCTATATAAATGGTCATAATATAATGATTTGAGTGTGTGATTGTATAATCATCACTGAGAGGATAAAGAATCCCCATCAATGCATAGAGAAATGGAGTATAACTTGGATCTTCCACTTCAAGAGTCCCTAAAATGGGATTAGTTCGTCACTTTAAGAAAGGGTAGATTAGTATTGTAAACAAAAAAGGTTTATGATAATACATTGAATTTCTTCTTCCATTTCTACTTTCTTTAATGTTCAACAGGATTTTTTGCTTGCTGGTGGATGTGGCGTTGCGGCTATGGCTGTATTATCATGGATGTATAATTTTTTTTTATACAAAAAAGTTTAGGTGGGTTCGGCACCGATCCCCGTGAATATATAATTACATTGTCGGGAAGAACCCAACGAGATCTGATCGGCTTGACTACGCCAGAGCCATAGTTGCAGATAAGGCCAGGGGACATGAAGGAAGGGCAAAGCATTATGGGCTCATGCAGGGCATGGCTCAAGACGTAACGTACGGGTCCTAATGTACATATGTTCTTAGAGGCCGTACCATCTGAATTTGCTTATTTCGTTTTATTACTTTGGTCGGAAGAATTTTGCTTCTCAGGTTGTAGTCAAGATCGAAACAAAACTGTAATCGAGATCATACGATCAAAGTGAATCCTAAAGGCTTTATAATTCCTAAGATTACAAATTGCAGTAAAATAAAATCATACTGGGATAAACGATAAAAAGGATTATCATACATAAACGAAACATTTGAATCGAGAAACACTTATTCTCAACATTGTACATAAGTTAAGATAAAACCATCTCGAAATATGTAAAAATCATCTCGAAATCCGTAAAATCATCTTGAAGGCTGTAACCTATTTCTCTCAACGGATTTCCCAAACACATAGGCACAGGCTTATTAGTTTCATTAATATTTATTATTAAAAATTATTTATTACGCATTACTGAGCATATCTAAATTTCTTCTCGACGATTTTGATAAGATTTTCACAGCACAATGTATCTCAAATATATTTTTATAATTTTTTTGCCAACATATTTATAATTACTTATGAATGTTGTTAAACGTTTTCGAGCTACGGCTCTAGTTTACCAATTTTCCTCCGAGTTTACCTTTTTTTTTTTCGACAGAATCTTAACGGGTTTACTCGAACTCTCGATTGTGACCTGGGGAACGAACGAACCTCTTAACGACGTCGTTGCCGGTGTCGTCCAGTTGCACAGGCGCGCGCACGGAAAGATTTTCAAGCGAAAATCGCAGCATGGAATTCCGAATTATACTGAGTTTGCGACTCTCCGTAGAAGCCTTACCAAGTTACATTCTCGTATGAAGGTGGGAGATTCAAGTGCTACGTTGGATGGAAAAAAAAAGTACTAAAATACTGAGGAGCCACTTGATCCTGAAGATCTCATACTGAACGTCGAATATGGTGAGATTATGTTAGGTTAACAAAAAATTCCTCATTCATACTCATCTCTGTGACGCCTTCCTCGTTCTCGTCATTAGCTACATGGATATGCACGAGTTTCATTTTCTTCCCTCTGTTTTTTTCTCAGTTCTCTATTGCTGCAATCAATGATACGGACTCCAGAAGTCGGTGGGAACCACTTGCTCCAACGAAAGAAGCCCAGGTATGCATATTTCCTCTTTGGTTTATTTGGTTATAGATAATACTTCTGAATCTTGATAGCACAGTTTACTGAGACGACAACTAGGCAGAAAGCTCATCTCTTTTCCTTATGCCTATTTGTTCTTGGGATAACTGTTGTTGGCTGTAAATTTTGAGTCCCATGGTTGGAGCTAAATCTGTTGGCCTTGTTTTCCGATTTATGCTCTTCCTTGACGATGGCTAACAAGAATAGGGGAGGGCTGGCTTCTGCAAGTTATGTCATGAGCATTCCCAACATTTTCCCTTGTTGTTTCAGGAATTTCATCTGTCTCAAACTTATCATGAAGGACTTCTTAAGTTACAATCAAAAGAATATGAAAAGGCTCGGGAGCTTTTAGAATCTGTTCTCAAAGATCCTCTCATAGCTAATGCGCAAGTAATTTTTTTCCCTTTCATAAACATTTTATATGTTGGGGTGTCCTAATTTTATTTTGAAATAATGATTCGATGAGTTTCTCTGTGCCAGGTGGATAGAAGTGCCAGTGATGGTCATCTGTTACAACTCAGGTTTTATCTCGTGCTACAATGCAGACTTTATATTCACCGTTCTTTTATTGTCGTGTGCTTCTTTAATCCCCTCTATCAAAATACAGAGTATTTTGTATGATGTATGCCTATTTTTCTCAGTACAAGACATGTTTCCTGCCCTTTCCCATAAAATAAATGGATTTTGAATATGGTTAACTGATATCTTCCCTGCATTGCAGTGGTCTAGTCAAAGTGAACAGGACTTCTCTAATTGGTGTTAGTTAGGCTTTTTGTTGTGGAATTTATGCCAATTGACTAATAAGCTAGTTCTATTCCTTTCTAGTTTGCTAATTTGTATTCACTTGAAATTATATTAGTGGTATTTATGGTTGCATCTACAGATTTTTGGCGTTGAAGAACCTAGCCTCCGTTTTTCTTCAGCAAGGTTCCTCTTATTATGAGAATGCGTTACATTGTTATCTTCAAGCTGTGGAGATTGACTCTAAGGACTCTGTTGTCTGGAACCAACTGGGAACATTGTCATGTTCGATGGGTCTATTGAGTATTTCACGGTGGGCATTTGAGCAAGGCCTTGTATGTAGCCCTAATAACTGTAAGTACCTAGCCATTCTTTATTCTTTTATACCATGCTTCACTAGTTACTCGAGTGCACCTTAATTTTCCTCTGCATGCACTTGTGTTGGGTTTTCCCTTGTTCTCTTTCTTCATCATGGATTCCGCTTGAACGTGACCTTCTGTGGGTCTTTTTGTTTTTATCTAGTATTTATGCATCTGTTTTTTCTCCCCTGGCTATGTCTTCAGGGAATTGCATGGAAAAACTTTTGGAAGTTCTTATTGCTATCGGTGATGAGGTTGCATGCCTCTCTGTTGCTGAATTAATTCTGAGGCATTGGCCATCACATTCTCGTGCTCTGTATGTTAAAAATATCATTGAAGAGTCAGAACCATTGCCTTTTGCTCCCAAAGGCATAGACAAGCTGCAACCTAAACATGTACGGCTTAAATTTCCTAACAAGAGAAAAGCTACAAATGAAAATCTGGATGAGGTTGTTGCATTTAAGAAACTGAAGCAGAACATAGAAATTCAGTTCACGGAAGCTTCCTGGGTGGCTCTTGCTGATGCCCTGCTGGAAATCTTATTTACATTGAATGATCAGAGTTTTAAGACAGAGCCTGAAAAAGCAAGCAAGTCTAGGGATGTCAGATTGAGCATATCTATATCCTGTTCAGAAAATGGTATGAACTCTGTGATAGGAAAAGGGCCTACTGGTGACAATGTTGCTTTTGGTGATGGTAACACAGAAAGCTCAAGTTCCCTTAAAGGAAAGGAAGCAAATTCCCAAGAAGAACAACCACATGAGAGGCGAAGTTCTCGTTTGGAAAGGCTCAGGAGTCGTAAACCGGGGAAAGAAGAATCAGATTCTTCATGTGGCAAGGACCATGCCAGGTTTGTTAGTCAACATCTAGAATCTTTTGTTGCTGGTGAATTGGGTGGTAGAGATTCTCTTGATACCACTACATCATCCAGCATAGTAAATACTGAATCTAATGAAGTGTCTCGATTTGTAAGAGAAGCCTCAAAAAACTATGGTGCTTACCATGTTGGGCACTTGCTTTTAGAGGAGATTGCAAGACAAAGCCTTATGTATCAAGATGCTTTTGTCAAATTCCTGGAGTTGGAGAAATTGACAAGGCACTGGGGAAAGGAAAGAACTGCTGAGTGTAGTCTTTTTCTTGCTGAGCTGTATTATGACTTGGGGTTGTGCTCTCCCTGTGGTCCTGAGCAATCAAAGTTAATGTCAGATTCATCTTATCATCTCTGTAAGATCATAGAGTCTGTAGCTCTAGATTATCCTTTTCACTTGACTCATGACTTGAATGAAGGCTGCTCTTTGGAAACCATTACCTCTGCTGAGGATAATTCAGACAGTTCATTTCTTATGAAAAACAATTCTTTTTGGGTTCGATTCTTCTGGATGAGTGGGAGATTGTCTGATTTTGATGGCAACAAGGCAAAAGCTTGTGAAGAATTGTGCACTTGTTTGTCACTTTTGGCAAAGAAGCAAAATTTGAATGATTCCCCATGTTCAGTCTGCCGCTTCCATTGCAAAGTTATAAAAGAGCTAAGCATTGACAGAATTCTTTATGAAATCAATATATTAAAGGTCGATTTCTTGATGGAAAAGTCTGTCAATAAGATGGTGGAGAAAGAGATGTATTCAGAGTGTGTGTCCTTGCTCTCTCCGCTTCTGTTTTCTACACAGGATGTTTACATTGATTCATTATCTTTAATCAAAGCAGATAAAAAAGATGAAAAGATAACTTTGGTTGAACTCATGGCTCTAGATGTTCTAATAGAAGCATGCCAGAAGACAAAGCCAATGGATGTGGAGCTCTATTTGAATTGTCATCATAGAAAGCTTCAGATACTGATGGCTATTGTGGCGTTGAGTATGTGTACCACATCATTTAAACCTTCCCATCAAACTCTGGGTATTAGTGCTCCTAATATTGAAACTGATTCAAAGGAAGGCTCGGGTAAGCACTTTAGTCAACTGGTGGCTGGGGAAGTCAAAGCACTCTCCGACTGTGTCTCAAAAGTGAAGAAAGTTACTGATCAATATAGAGATACTGTAAGTAAATATGATTGTTTCAGTACTCTTGGATCATTGACATGAAGTGTGTTTCTTGATACTCATTACCCAGTTTGATTGTAAAGAAAGTTTACACTAGTTTATTATGATGCCCTCTTAATTGTCTGGTTAAAACCAAATAATTTTTGCCCTTGACTTTGACTGAATTCCATTATTGAATTTAATATCTATATAATAATTAATCGTTACATATTATTAATTAGATAGTATACCTGATTCCCCTAATCCTTGGACGTCTAGATATGTAATTGTGGTTCAAAAGCTTTCCCTTGGCATGTGGAAAAAAATTCTCATTCTGCTGCCTGTCTTGTGGTATTTGCTTTGTGTTTTTTTGGGTATTGGGTTTCTTTTTCTTCCAAAAAGACTTGAATGTCCTTTTTGTCATATTAAGAATAGAATTGGAGTCTTATGTTGGAGCTTAACATCAACTTGGTTGCTTTTTTTTGTCACATTGAGAATAAAACTTATAGTTTCATGCTATCAAATGATATTGAAAGTAAATTGGAGAGGTTCACACGTATCCATCTGAGTGTTACAGTAGCCAAGTGTAATTTTTTAAAACAAGATGGTTATCAAGTTTGACTTTCCGAAACCCCTGTTGTGGTCAATTTAATTCACTCTAGTTTTTCCTCTTATGTTTCAGAGGACAATGTTTTTCAATGAGAATTCTCTTTTCTATCGAGCAAAATATGGGGTGAGGGTTAGTTGGGGGTGGGGCTATATGTAACTTGGAGTAGTTTATTTGTTTTAGTTGTTTTTCTCCTTTTTTAAGTTTTGCCTTTAATTATTTATTTGTTCCAGATTACTTTACTGGGTTCTTTTGTTAGTAGAAAAATGCAAATGTCTTGTTGATGGGTACCTAAGTGGGATGAGGAACTCTACCCCAAAAGCTAGCTATTGAGGTGGGAGAACCAACCCACTTAAATACCCCATTGAGCATCCCATTCTACTCAACGTGGGACTTGGCATCCCATTCTACTCAATGTGTTTGGTAACTCCATTTGGAGTGGCTTTCACGCAAGTCGAGACAAAACTCCTTTCATGTAATTACCTTGGATTATGTGAAATCATTCTTCCAACGGTTTTTCAAATGGGCACTTAGTCTGCAATACTATCAACTATTCCAAAATTTCCACGTATTTTTACTATTTGCTTATTTTTCCAGATGATGCATACAGCTAACTCCTAAATTTGCTTCTCCATTTGAATCTTATATATCGAGATGGTCATCCATTGAAGTTTTCCCCCTCCATGAATGATTTTTACACAACCTTTATTCTTAATTATGGACACGGCAAATTTGTGTATCATAATTTTGTGAGGTCATTAATGTGGATTCTGGGAACTTGGTTTTGGTGACAACACCTTTTGTTTCTTCAATACTTTTAACAATTGAATGTCATTTATAGTGAAAACATTTTTGTCTTAATTCTTATGCCTGCAGAATGGCCTCAGTGGTCTGATAAGCAGTATTTGTCAAATTCAATCTCTGCTCCTGTCAATCATTAGCTACTTTGCAAACATACTTGTCTGCGACAAAGCCTCTGGTCTGGTGATTTCTGATCAAGCAGAAAGCAGCTGTTTTGTTGATGCAGCCATTGTTTTTTGTAAACTCCAGCATTTTAACCCAAATATACCTATTAAAACTCAGGTGAATTATTTTCTTCTAGGAAGAACTTAACTTGTAATGAAAATTATCTTACTGATTCTTTTTTATATTGCACCTCTAATCTTTCCTGAAAGCTGATCTCAGGCTGATTTAATTGTTGCAACGCATGACTTACTTGCTGAGTATGGGCTCTGCTGTGCGGGTGAAGGTGGAAAAGGTGAGGAAGGAACATTTCTTAGATTTGCAATAAAGCATCTATTGACCTTGGATATGAGGCTTAAATCCAGCTTTAACCCTGCAAAGAAAGAACCAATGCAATGGGATGAGAAGGCATCCCAAAACAATCTTGTTAATGTGGCCACAGAAGAATCAAAGACTCACGCATTAGATCTTCAGACAGATCATCCCAGAATAGGTGAAATAGGTTCCAAGCAGAAGGATGATCATGCAGGAATAATGTCCAGGGGCATTTCATCCCATAAAGTCCGTGATAAAGACGGTAAGAAGGTAGAGGATGACAACCATGGAGATGCAGGGCCTGACAGTAAGTTAAGCAAAGATGGAATGGTAAGCAATCCTTTGGTTGAATGTGGAAACGAGCTTACTGAAGATGAGAGGGAAGAACTTGAGTCAAAAATTGACAGTGCCTTGGATCAGTGCTTTTTCTGCTTATATGGATTAAACCTACGATCTGATTCATCTTATGAAGATGATATACTGATGCACAGAAATACAAGCCGGGGAGACTATCAGACTAAGGAACAATGTGCTGATGTTTTCAAGTATGTTCTTCCCTATGCAAAGGCATCTTCTGTGAGTACTCTCTAATGTCTTTCTGCATATCATATTAGAGTTATGTACCGCAACTTGCATTTACAGTTGTGTTGATAAAATTTGTGTCTATCAGAGAACTGGATTAGTGAAGCTTCGAAGAGTTTTGAGAGCTATCAGGAAGCACTTTGTGCAGCCGCCAGAAGATGTCTTGGCTGGAAACCCCATAGACAAGTTCTTAGATGATTCAGATCTGTGTGAAAATAAACTCTCAGATGAGGCTGGGTCAAATGGATTCCTGGAAACTATTACTAAGATTATTTTTCCTGATGTGGGAGGCCTCACACAGTACAACATATTATTACGTGGGAGGTATATTTGTGCACAATACTCTAGATGCTATATCATCCATTAATTTATACTTCTATTCAATTTACATCATTTTCCTTGTTTTAGCTCTTTATGCTTTATATTGATATGGTGTATTTGTACAATCAGGACTGAGCCGTATTTGGAAGTATATTGTAACTTGTATCATTACCTTGGTCTGTCTGAGGAAATGAATGCAACAGATAAATGGCCTGGCTTTGTACTGACCAAGGAAGGGGAAGAATTCGTTGAACAAAATGCCAACCTCTTCAAATATGATTTAATGTATAATCCTCTCCGCTTTGAAAGTTGGCAGCGTCTTGCAAATATTTATGATGAGGTGATTTGTGGTTACTGTAAAAACTATGGTGGTTTGGGTTTCTCTGTACGTTATCTGCAGTTGTTTCTCTTAATATTCTTAGTTGTGCTGATCCAGGAAGTAGATTTGCTGCTGAATGATGGTAGCAAACACATTAATGTAGCAGGATGGAGGAAGGATGCTACTTTACCCCAAAGAGTGGAAACAAGCCGAAGGAGGAGTAGACGATGCCTTCTAATGAGCTTAGCTCTGGCACAGACATCCGATCAGCAGGTTTTCCCCGTGTGTCTGTGTGTTTCATGTGGCCTTTTCTAAATTATATTATCTTGGATGAAAAGTGATGGCTTCCAGAGATTTTATTCATCAAATTCATCCGCTGCAAAACATTATGCCTAGCTTGAACTCAATATCCATTTGATTAGACCATTAAATGAGACGGGAAACTTATTTCTCACAGGTTCACGAGGCTTATTGGATCCATCTACTCCAAGAATTTACACAAAATAAAGCCTTGTCAACCTCTGCAACTCAAATACAATCATATATCATAGAATTCAAGGGATCAATCACCCTTTGTGTTTTTTCCACCATATTTCCTCAAATTCTCACTATTTATTATTTCAGCACCCTATTACTGACAATCCCTTCTGATGAGTTCCAGAATCTAGAACTCATCAATCTCTTCTAGTTTCTCTCATTAAGCAAGGATCTCACTTAATGGGAGATAAAAGAAGCCAAGAGGAAAGGAGAATCTTGCTTAATGAGAGAAACTAGAAGAGATTAATGAGTTCTAGATCCTGGAACTCATCATTTGGTATCAGAGCCTTCGATCCATTACCTTCGATCATTACTCCCATAACTATCCCACTAACTCCTAAATGCATAACTGACTCACCCATTACATAATTAATAAATAATTGAACAAATACATAAGTAATTAAATAATTAAATAAAGACTTGATCAAACAACTAACTCCCTATTCCTAGGATCCTATCACCTTCCCTATCCATATTTCCATATTTTTAACCACATGCCGGCATGTGGCCTTCTACAAGCATGCAACCCTCAATTTTCCCTCTTCTATCCCGATGTTGGTGTTAATGCAACCCTCATAGTAGATAATTCTATGGTTATGGATCTGCATCTTTATGCACTTGCAATGTTAATTTCATATTTTAAAAAAAAAAAGATACTTTGAAACTCTAAGCATATGCACGGTTATATCTTGATAATACATTGGATCTGTTTTTAACTATTTACATGATTACATCAACTTATCGTTGCTACAGTGTGAAATACATGAGTTATTGGCGTTGGTATACTACGACAGCCTCCAGAATGTGGTGCCTTTTTATGATCAGAGGTCTGTTTTGCCTTTGAAGGATGGAGCATGGATGATGTTTTGTGAGAACTCAATGAAACATTTTAAGAAAGCATTTGCACTTAAGTATACTCCTTTTCTCTCATATTGTCTTCCTTTTATATGTCTACTTTTTTATGATGTTTTACATGATTCAACTCTTTTGTGCAGACAAGATTGGTTGCATGCATTTTACTTGGGCAAACTTAGTGAAAAACTTGGATATTCACATGAAACCTCATTATCATATTACAATAAAGCTATTTCTCTGAATACATCAGCTGTAGATCCTGTCTACAGAATGCATGCCTCACGCCTGAAGCTACTCTTTAAGTATGGAAAACAGAATTTGGAGATTCTAAAGGTTTTTCCCCTTCTATGATCACTTATTTTTCTCTTTACTATTTGATGTGGGGTTCATGTCTTTAATGCTGTGAATTTATGTTAATTTAAAGTTAAACATTTTGATGTCTAAAGTGACATGATTGTCATAGACTGCTATCTGTCTCATTTGGATCGATTTTTGGTCTTAAATAGGTTGTTTCAGCACACTCCTTTAATCAATCCGCAAAAGAGGCTGTCATTAACATCCTCAGTGAAATGGATGAATCCTTAACAAGTACAAATGAAAAATGTGTACAAGTCAACTCTGTGGAGATAAAGCATGAAGGACTGCTCAAATTGGACAAGGCATGGTCCATTGTTTACAATGACTGCCTCTCTGCACTTGAGACTTGTGTGGAGGGGGATCTCAAACATTTCCACAAGGCCAGATACATGTTAGCTTTAGGGATTTATATAAGGGGTGAGAGTGGTGATATAGAGAGGGCAAAAGATCAACTATCTTTCTGCTTCAAGTCATCACGTTCTTCCTTTACAATAAATATGTGGGAAATTGATAGCCTGGTCAAAAAAGGAAGGTACAACTATGCTTAGTTTCCTTTTCTAATTTTAGTAGCTCGAACTAGAAGACATTCAAATTTTATTGAACTTGATGGCTTGTGCTATTAGCTATGCTAAGAAGGAGCATGGAAAATGTTGTGTTATTAGCAACTTACCTAGTTTGCATTATTTTCAGGCGCAAAACACCAAGTTCTGCTGGGAACAAGAAAGCCCTTGAGGTTAATTTACCAGAAAGTTCGCGGAAGTTCATTACTTGCATTCGTAAGTATGTGCTGTTTTATCTAAAACTCCTGGAGGAAGCTGGAGATAGATGTACTCTTGAGCGTGCATATAATTCTCTTCGGGCAGACAAGAGGGTAAATCCCAAAAGCCTACTGTATTACTTTAACATAGGTTGTAAATTAATGAATAATAAATTCCATTGTTCAATTTATGCTTCAATTATTTCTGTGGAAGCCCCATTTTTAAGGAAAATTACTTGATGCTCTTGAGTCATTTGATCCAAGAGCCTCGATGATGATAGGATTAATTAGTTCAAGCTCAGAGGTCAGATCAGGGTGATAGAAGTTCACGTTTGTTGGTATAGAACTAGAATTTTGGCATATGAGGAAGAGATTTTTCATCAGCAGAATTTAAAGGGTTTGGCGCCTGATTCTCTAAAATAAAGAAGAGTAATAATGAGGGGCAAGCTACTTCAGCTCTTTGTCTGTTCCTAATCGGGCATGCAATGCAAGGTTTCCTTTTTGCAGCACTCTAAATTCTTAAGTTGACCACCTCTTCTGATTCTCATTTTTTTTTCTCAGAACGAGGATGGACCTAGCGTTAGACTGCCACTAAGCCAAGATTGTGTAATGAATTTCACTGCTTAGTGCTGCAGCTAATGTTTAATTAGTGGCCTATCCAAGCATGCTGAAACATAGGAGGAGATTGATTTTCTCTTGAAGAAAATTTCTGGGGTACCTAACCTAATCTAGCAAATACAGTGTTCTTACCAGCTCATTGTCTCTGATAAACAACATAATAACATATATATAGAAAAATCCTTCCATAGATGCTTTAGTTATTTATATCCCTCAGCATAATTTCTTCTGTCAGTTTAGCATATTGCGTTGCAGCTCCGATAGTATCATGACCCGACTTGATTTGTCTTCAACTTGCACCATGAATGCAGTTTTCATTATGTATTGAAGATCTTGTACCTGTGGCCATTGGAAGGTATATAAAGGCTCTGATTTCAACCATGCATCATTCCCAGACTGCTGGCTCCCGTTCAGTAGGCAGTTCTGACTATGTGCTTGAGAGGCTGTTTACTTTATTCATGGAGCAAGGGAGTTTATGGCCAGAGATATGGTGCTTGCCTGAAATTAAGAGCCCAGATACATCTGAGAGTATTTTATATGGGTAATTTACTTTAAACTGATATAATTTCTTGTTTTCCTATAAATCCTGAATTTGTGAATCTTGTTGAATCTTCTTTAATTGATTTACAAGTCTCTTATATGCCAATGGAAATTCAATGTCTTAAGCTGATCATCTTATCTTTACAGATATCTTCATGAATATATCATGTCATTAGAAGAAAATGGAAGGCTGGAAACTCTTGAAGCAATAAATGAGAAAATTCGCAAACGTTTCAAAAACCCAAAGTTGGCAGATAGTAACTGTGCAGAAGTTTTCAGGCATGCTTCTGTTGCATGGTGCCGATGTCTTATATATAATTTGTCACAAATCACTCAATTATCAAGCGGATTCTCAAATGAGAACAAGGTCGTTAATTTGATAGATAGTGGTATGGACTATAGCCAGTTGCTCTGTATTGACCTGCAGACACATGAATTATGGAGTACAGCTTTTGAAGATCCAGTTCGCCTAGAAAAAATTGAAAAAAAATGGAGCCCCACTTTATCAAAAATCAAGAATACGGTTGTCAAGAAAGCTCTTGATGATGATTTGGAGACTGCAAACACTTTGCTCAGAGCTTCCTACAATTTTTACCGTGAGAGTTCTTCTGTAATTCTTGGCGCTGGCATCAAGCTTTATCTAATTCCATCTCAATTGGCAACCGAAGCACAGTTCCACCCAAGTATGCATGGGATTGAAGCGCTTGATCTGAGCATCCCAAGGAAGCTTCTCTTGTGGGCTTTTGCACTTTTATATGGTCGCTGTGCAAATGTCTCAGTTGTTGTAAAGCACTGTGAAGAAATTGCAAAGGTACGAGTTCCATTAACAGAACAAACACACGGCATCTTTGAGTAAGGTGCTGTGTTTGGATTTCTTCTTGACCCAAAGCTATATTTAGATAAAGAACAATGTCTCAAACTTCCATCTTGCCAGTGCATTGATGGCAGACGTGATTTTTTAATTGAGCCAAAAAGCACTTACCTTACATCTTCACTTGTTCTGAATTTTTGATCTGCAGTCGAAGATGAAAAGAGGAAGTGGAAGTTCACCTTCATTTTCAAATTCGTCACCCGCCACTCCAACTGTTTCAGGTTTTTTTTCAATCCTCTTGTGATTCTAAACTAACTAGGTCTTGTTTGGATGAGATAGTGATTTCAGTAAGTCCATGCAAAAAGATGGTGATTATGCATAGTAATACAATTGGATAATTTTTAAGAACCCCATCCTTTTTCCGCTCCACGCTGCTGTCTGCATGATTTTATCATTTACTAACTTCATGGTGGTATCATCTGAGTTCACATCTTGTTACCAATCAATATGGCCTGTGAATGCAAATCCCGCACATCTGATAATTTTGTTATGTAGGCAGCGGGAAAGAGGGAGCAAATTCTGCTGGATGCATTGATGTAAATCCCACACATGCGACAACAATGGGATCTGGTTCATTGTCTGGCCACAATACCCCTAATTCAGCAAGTTTGCGTTCTTCCTCTGATGAAATTCAAAGGAGCCTCTTAATTTCTCCCCAACCGCAACATTGCAACATCACAGCAGAAAGGAGCAACTCGATGGCACTCGAAGGAGATCCGTAGAGCTTGACTTCATCTAAATAGAATCCATCCAATTATTGGACTGGGAGATGTCCTGTTACTCCAGGGAAAACATGAACATTTATGTTGTACAATTTGTAGATCTTGCTCTGTTGTATGAGTAAAATGTAAATAACGTCTCGAGTGGTATGCTCAGAGCTTAAATAGGCCATCGCATAAAACGATGGCTGTAGCTTTCCTTGAGGTTGCAATCCCTAAAGCAGAACGCCCTCCAATTCTTTCTTCATTTTCATTTTTAAAGTTTTAGTTTGCCATGTAAAATTGAAGAGAATTAAGAGCACGTATCTTGGTATTCCTTTTTGTCTTATTATTTTCTCCATATATTAGCAAAAAAATTACACGTCGACCCGCTGAAGAGGTGGAATTTCCATGTTCGACTCTGCAAATTTATCTGTTCTCTACTGTTCCATGATTTTATTTATTTATTTTGACGTCAGGCATTTCATACAGACTTTTATAATAGTTGGAACCAAATATTCCCAGAAAATTGCATAATGGATAGAAGGATTACTCTGTTTCAAGTTTTATATTAACTTGCAACCATCTGATGCCATTTAGTGAATGATTGCATGCATGACTATTGCAAAATGTTATATAAAGATACTGTGCGAATAACGAAATGGCAGTTTCAGAAGCTCCCCTGCCAGCCTGAAAAATGACTTCAGGGGCGGCAACATAAAACGAATTATCCTCGTACTCTTGTCTAGAATATAATGGTTAAACACCGTAAGGTGTTTTCAGGGGTGTAAAAGAAGTGAAAACACTGGAAGGTGGTGTGATGAGGAAAAGGGGAACATGTAGTGATCAAGGATTGCTCAAATATAACCGGTGGAAGTCAATAGTGTCTAACGAACATTGGAATACCTTTGTTTCCCTAGAAGGTGCAGACCGGTTATTATGGAACTTGAAGCAGGATGTGGGATAAGCTTTTACAAAGAAAATTGATTGGCCAACAATATTCGGTTATGTCAGCTGGGATATTTGGGTCGACCGATGTGGAAAGCTGTTTGGATCAAATGTCATGGGAATTCATTCTAATGCCCATGACAGCTTCTATAGAGATTGCTGGGATCATGACCTAATGACCTAACCAGTCCTTGAGCCCTACCACCCTCCCTGTAAGTGCTACCCAGTTAAGAGGTTGACGGGTCGGTTCTTGGAAATGACAATAGTGGATGTGGGGGACGCATCAAGGATAATGAGGGGAGGTGGATCTGTGGATTTAGCTGCTAGTTAATACATGTGCCTCGAGCAATAGCAGAAATCTTGGGTATTCTAAATGGCCTCCAATTATGTTGGGCTAGGGGCCATAAACACATCATTATCTTCTGTGATTGTGTAGAGGCCATCAACCTGGTTTTGCGAGGGTGCGGTGGTGAACATCCCGTCACAAATATCATTGAGACCAGGAGTTTGTTCCATAGAAATTGGCAGATTAATTTGTATTACAGAAATCGAGAATGTTTCTATCATGCAGATAGCTTGGCGAAGTACTCTTATATTACTACTACAAATTTTTGTATCTTTAATCAACCTCCACATGCTAGTGAGGAGGTGGATTTTGATGAAGTTTGGAAGGGACTTCATCCCTGTGACTTTTGATTAAGAATGAATCCAGCTTTTAGTAAAAAAAAACGGTGAAAACAAAAAAGAAATATTATTTACGGTGGCACTATGCAGATGAGGCTTTCTTCTGTACAGAGTATATTCGTATTCGTATACTGTGTCCACTCTCCAGGAGATTGTGATGTTACTTCAATTTGTAGCCTGCGTCTCCCACTCTGGACAAGGAGTGTACAAATTCGTGGCATGCAGCAAAAGTGAAGATGTTATCTAAGCTTTTCCCAAAAGACAATGGGAAACTACACATCCAAATAATTACTTAATTTCAAGTCGGTCGCTTCATTCTGTAACTTTGTTAGAGCTTTCTTCTCTATCCTCCTCACCCACTCCTTGCTAACTTGGAAAAGCCTCCCAATATCCTCAAGAGACCTGGGCTGGTGATCATCAAGACCAAAGCGTAGGGCTAGAACTTGCCTTTCCCTTGGTTCCAAGTCATTCAGAAGATCATGCATGTCTTTTCTCATCTGCCGCTTCATGACAGATTCTTCGGGGCTCTCTATTGATGTATCGGCCATGAGTTCCTAAAGCATGCATGTCAGAAAATAGATTACACCCGATAACAATATCTAATGCGACAGGATAATTTTCATGAGGTTATAATGCTTCATTTTTCGTTAGGTTGACCACATTAAAATGAGAATTTATCTTGAGATGGACAACTAGGAACGAGGTTCTGCCTAAAAAAGAGCATTCTATGCTTTATGAGAATATCGTTAGGAGTTAAACAGACGATGAAACCCTAAAAATGGACCTGAGGAATGCCCAATCAATAGTCATACTCAGTGGCCAGTGCATGAAATGAATGTTCAAACTAATGTGACTGAACAACCACGCCATCAGTTTCGCCTGGCAAGTCTCTCACAGGACAGGAGCATGAAAAGATGCATGCTCAACAAAGCCTCAAGTAAGGACGGAAAAAGACTTGAATCTGAAGCAAGAGAATTCTAAACACATACCATGTATTTTACACTAAAGCAGTCCCCTATCTTCTGATTAATTGAACTGACTACCCTCAGACAACTGTGAGCTGATCTGATTTTATCCACAGAAAGCCCAGTTATCTTTGCGACTTCGTAATCATCCGAGTACAGCATGGCAGTACTTCTCAAGGATTTTTGCGCTTTCTGTATCTGATTTATTGCCTTGCTCAATGACCACTAATAAGAATAAAGAAGGAGAAAAGAAGACATGGATCAAATTTCAAGATATTTCTGGCAGGAGATATGAGATTGGTACTAAGGAACAACCTCTTGAAACAAAAGAGACTTACAGGAATTAAGATTCCCCGGGCATATCGAGACACCA
>JANTPZ010020050.1:0-17438 GCA_025593235.1 Vachellia pachyceras | reverse complement strand
CCGCCTCTTTCCCACTACACCTTCATACACGTACCCATATTGTTGAGCAGAATCTGCG
The DNA here is from genome assembly GCA_025593235.1 of Vachellia pachyceras. NCBI lineage: Eukaryota > Viridiplantae > Streptophyta > Magnoliopsida > Fabales > Fabaceae > Vachellia > Vachellia pachyceras. The sequence goes on along the minus strand of JANTPZ010020050.1, from coordinate 17,380 downwards.
CATGCCTTCTTTCTATATACAACAAAGCCACCAAGTCTTACCGTCCGTTTGGCACATGGCTGATGGCAAGCCGCCTCTTTCCCACTACACCTTCATACACGTACCCATATTGTTGAGCAGAATCTGCGCATGCCTTCTTTCTATATACAACAAAGCCACCAAGTCTTACCGTCCGTTTGGCACATGGCTGATGGCAAGCCGCCTCTTTCCCACTACACCTTCATACACGTACCCATATTGTTGAGCAGAATCTGCGCATGCCTTCTTTCTATATACAACAAAGCCACCAAGTCTTACCGTCCGTTTGGCACATGGCTGATGGCAAGCCGCCTCTTTCCCACTACACCTTCATACACGTACCCATATTGTTGAGCAGAATCTGCGCATGCCTTCTTTCTATATACAACAAAGCCACCAAGTCTTACCGTCCGTTTGGCACATGGCTGATGGCAAGCCGCCTCTTTCCCACTACACCTTCATACACGTACCCATATTGTTGAGCAGAATCTGCGCATGCCTTCTTTCTATATACAACAAAGCCACCAAGTCTTATTCCATTAGTAGAGTCGGTGGCATACATCGCAAAATGTTGCTATGCTCTGTCATCCATCAACTCAAAGAAAATGTGAAAATCTATAAAAAGGGCAAAATATGGAGGTGCGGGGAATCGAACCCCGTGCCTCTTGCATGCAAAGCAAGCGCTCTACCATATGAGCTACGCCCCCAATATGCCTCTTCTCATATTTCAATATTATTTGACGGATACATATTCTATCAAGGATGTAGAAGAAGGTGAGCACGTTAGATTATAATGGTATATAAATCAAGAACATATTAGATTAGAATGGCATAAATAAATCAAAATAAGTCGTGAAGTTCATCAAGGGTAACTGATTATATATTGAGTTTGAACGATGATCAAAATAAGCTAAACATGACATTTAAAATCAGATCAAATGAAGACCTCTGAAAAGTAATCAATGGGATAACAAGTTTAGAATCATACAGGTATATTAATCACAACACTTTGTTTTTGTTGAGCAAAGATATTTTCCCACCGAAACAATGTACAAAAAGTAGGAAATTCTTAGAGCATGAATTTAACCTTAAAATGTCATAGTGTTGGATATTAACCCCTTCCACTAGACTCAACTCTCCTTGATTATTAGTTAGAATATTTAAACATTATGTGAATCTCCCTAGAGAAATTTCAGCTTGATATATTTGGAAAGATTTATTGGTTTACTTAATGGACATTCAATTTAATCAAAATTTTCATCTCGACAATATGCCGTCCTCCATCGTTTCCCTCGTTATATTGGGGAAAAAAAAGATGTGCCATAAGCTAGAACTACCTGGCCGACGACATAAATAAAGACACGGGGAAAGCCGAACTAATAATGAAAGCTCCCATTCAATCCAAAAAATAATAATAATGAAAGCTCCCAGGATTTGATGTATATTCAAGACGTCCTAGTCAGTACTAGCTAAGTGGACCTCAACTTGGTAACGGACCAAATCCTCAAGTAAAGACAAAACTAAGGTTGTTGGTGATCCTAAGGTATTTGTTCTCCAATTCCGCAACAGCGATCTAACACTGGTGTGTATATATGATGCTAAAATATGACCTCAATCCAACTTAACTTGGAAGCAGTGTAGGTAAAAATCACAAGTTAACATTAATTTTTTCCCCTCTTCCTCAACACTTTATTAAGAGCGACGATCGATAATTAGCTAAACATCTAATTCCAACAGCTCCCTAGTGATAGGTCACAATACAAGACTGCTTAACGTCTCTCTACTATTCTGCCGTCTTCCTCCATGCGTCTTATACTCGTATTGTATAGCTACTTCAGTTTCATGGTCTAAAGTCTTCGCGCTGAACAATCATATGATTATGCTTACAGAACAAAGCCTTTCTAACACCCCGCGAACCTTAGTCCCATTACAGCATGCGTTTTCCGCCTTGCAAGGTCATCCACTACCAAAGCGATTCCCATTGTCACATAAACGCCACAATTTAAATCCAATTCTAAGCGATGCTAGGACAGTCTAGTTTGGCACCAATTTAAAACAATACACGCACAAATACGCGCGCGCGTTTAACTCCAAGATATGGCTTAAAATTTGTTAAGGCATAGTTGGGTACTCGAACAGTTAAACACGGATTACTAAATTCAGCTGCCTCTTGAACATACTTCTACTGGGAATTACCAGCAAAACATACTTCTACACGCAATATCTAACATCAAAACCGAGCAATCTGATAGAATCTCTTTAATCACACTGATGATTTGAAGTTGAGAGTTGCGTTGTTTAGGCAGAATATATAATAAACGAAAATGGTTCAAGAACGTGACATCGTTAAAGTAGCATGATCTGGTTCTTGTGTGCCGCTGATAATGATTTGAAATGTGCACCATATGCAGCTGTAGGAGAGACTGGTAGAATATCAACTGAATAAAAAAATAGTCATGTTCTAGGATTTCAACTAGAAAGTCTAGCCGGGACCATATGAAAAAAAGAACAAACAAAATGTGTTCTTGGCATTTGATCTTAAGACGGAAAAGTTATGTATTTATGGGCATTCCCTCCCTGCAACATAAGACTGGGAAGCATCTGAGTATATAGATTTTATGTATATATCTAATAAGATTATTCCGGTGCTAATTATAAAATGTTTGCTCCTTATCTTACACCCAATCAAAGGAACACCAAACTGATTAGGTTATTTGGCCGCCGCCCCATGTATTTCTTTTACAGGCAAAAAGGCAGTACTTACAGGTTCAAATCATGAACATTCTCTCCAGAAAAAGAAAAATAAACATTCTAAACCTTAGATCTATATACTCAACCCAATGACAATGATGAGATTGGTTCCTTGTATTTAAAGGCAACGGAACAAAAGGATCCACACTCATTGGTTAGGAAAACCCCGTATAATATCTCAATAACAACCTTTTAAACAATGATAGGTTTTGGCATTGCTAAAATATTCCGCAGTAAATTGATCAAGGCATGCTAAATTCAAGCAGAGACTATTAAAAAGCTGAAATGCATAAAAATCTAGACAATTTACAAGGCACTACTTTTTTTCATGGCCGTGGGGTGTGTATACAGTACGGGGTGAGTGATTTGGGCTCAGATTGAAATGAGGAAAATTACCTTAACTAATCAATATGAGTGTGATGAAGTAAATATCGAGCATTGTGCAGAACAATATTGGCTTCCTCGTTTGAGACATCAAGTGTCCGCAATATTTTTATCTCTTCCTGCCATTTCTCGATTTGTTCCTTGTGCATCCTGCGGATGAGGCAGTTAAAACTTTTTTCTTTTTCTTTTTTTGTGGGAAGGGGTGGTGAGGAAGAGTGACTATAACTTTATAGCTCACATAATCAGTCTCTCTTCAAATTCGTTGCTGAGTTCTTTAAACATTGTTCTACCAGATTCCAGCAGCTCTGACACCTACATGAACCATTAGAATCATATGGCTGGTCAAACGACATACGTAGCAAGAAATTATGGGAGCATAGATCACATCTTCAATTCATTTGGTCATCTTAAAATTCAAAATCCCATCAGATTTATCTAGTCTTGTAACATAGGTAATGTCCCGAAGGTGAATTGTGTTAATGACTATTACATAAAGGAAAAATTGAATCTATAGTAGGGTATAATTACTATAGCTACCCTCTGTGTGAAATTTTCAATCTTCTCCAAAATATTGGAGATATTGAGCTCCATTTCTTCGGATCCAGCAATATTTATCTCAGATTCTTCCTTATCTTCAATCAGTGCTCCTGCTTCATCTTCCTCCTCTTCCATCTAATTATTGTACAACAACCAGCAACACAAATTATAGGACAAAAACTTACAAGAAACAAAAGAAAAATGCACGATAGGGAGGAGTGAAAGACGGAATAAAATGCATCTGGTCTCATGCGTTTTCTTGCAGCTTCACTCCCAGGGCTTTAAGTTTTTATCGATGTTAGTTAATGCTGCAGATAGGTTGCATTAGAAAATGTTAAAAAGCGGAACTATAACGTGGATTGCCTTTTAAATACACTAACCAGAATTGGACTCAAACTCTTTCCATATAGAAATTAAAACATAAAAGATTTATCGTCATATTAAAAGAGTGAAGTGAAATTAACCACTGCGAAACTCTGGAAACATCAAAAGGTTTTCATGCGAGGCAAGTATCTTTACTGTATGAACATAGTTGCCATAAATTCATCAAAGGATATGAAGGAGACGCTATGCATCCTTTATTCGTGTCTTTTCAATTTGCTAGTAACGCGAGACTGGATATGGCATTTTTTATCTTCTAAACATAGAATCCATAAGAATTCGGAACAGAGCGGCAATGACAAAAAGAATTCAGAATATAACTTCCGCAACTAGCAGAATCCACGTAAAATCGCCAACTATCCTGATGGTGACTAATGAGAGCTGGCATCATTTCAGTGAGGACGCTATCCTAAAACAGCATCGTGGTGAAATCAAATAAGCGAGGGAAGCTTTGTGATTCCTTACATAATTAATGAGAAGATAGTATCGCTGAAAAGAAAAGGATCACAGGAGACGAAATGCCAATTGATTTGCTTTACAATTATGAATTCCTTGAAGAACATAAACGAATCAAAAATGGTTTTACATTTTACCGATTCCTTGTTCCGGTTGATCTGACATAAACTTCTTCGAGCTTTTGGAAGAGTTGCTCTGCCTGTTTGTTGTAATCTGAGAAGTCGAACGGTGAGTGTGATTTTGTCGTCAAGAGCGGTTCATTCAAATGTAAATGGTGCGCGCGATTTCTTCTCCCACCTGAGAGGCCAGATGGGCCATCAACTAAAATTGGGCTCTAAGATTTCTGAATGGGCCCATAGTATTGGATCCGGTTAACGTTTTTGATCCAACAATAACATGGGCATCGAGAATCCAACAAGAAAGGGATGTTTCATTCGTTGTAAGGGTTCATCCGTTCATGAACCACTCATTCGTCTAAATTTCTCTATGTTTTTATAAACAATAAAGTAAAATGAAAGCGAAATATTCCGAACTCAGTAAATAATCAAGCTTCCATGATTTGTAGTTATTCATGATTTTCTACCTAGTTTCTAAATATTGGAACTAAAATTGTACGTGAATGTGAAATTCAAATTAAATTTCAATTTTTCTGACTAGGTTTCCGTTTTTGTAAGGCAGTTTTTTTTTAATTGAGCAGTTATATTTTAGTTGTTTTTTAAGGACATGGGTCATTCATTCAATGTCATTATTTGTCCGGTAATGTGAAAATAAGATCTCACCCATTTAAATCTAATTTGGACTGTCCATGTCTGAAAAATGTTTAGGAAGAATTGCATTTAGGTCAATTACTCTAAAGTTCCAAGAGATTGTTAATAACAAGTTGAGGATCACCATTAACAAGTGAAACAATTACCATTAACAACCTCTTAGAACTTTAGAGTAATTAATTCGTAGCGCGGGACTTTAAAGTAATTCTCCCGGAGGTTTATTGAAATAAAGTTCTATTTAGAATACAAAGAATAGTGTTAAAATCTGAAGTTTCCAGTTTTAATGTGGACGCAAATACTCTTTGCAAGGACTGTGAAGACAAACTTGACCTTCAAGGAGTAGATTCACAAAGATGCAAGGCTATGGAGGCATATATAATTGACTTAGTGAGAAGTGAAGTGGAAGGAACCTAATTAGTGGGCCTAATTGAGCTAGTGATAAGGAAATGACATATCTGCCTACACACCGCTTCAACAGCAAGGGCAGGAATAAAAGACAAAATCGACGGCGGAGATTCGCATCTATAGGTGTAAATGCTACTATTTGATAGTTGCGGCCAACGATGTGCTTGAGATGTTACAGATAAGAGAGAGCGACTCTGGAATTAAATTGAGGGAAGCTGATACTTTATAGCCGTAACGATCCAAGAAAAGTAGCATGCAACTTGACTGATTTCAAAATTACTTATGGCATGTTTGGAATTGGAAGTCATTTTAAAAATAACTTTTACGGATTCTGAGGTAAAATCTAGGTATTAAAAGGTTATTGCGTTTGGAAAATTATTGGTTTTCACAGATTCCGAGGCAAAACGTATGTATGAAAGAGGAAAGAGAAAGAAAGAAAAAGTAGGAAAGAGAAAATTTATTAAGAGAGATTATGTGTTTTGACAAGAAGATAACTTTTTCAAAACCTAGGTTTCAAACCGAAGTTTTGTATCTAAAATATATTTTTCTGAAAAATGTGAATACTTGGACAAAATCTAGATTTGGGGGTAAAACTATGTTTTGAAATTAAACCTAAATTTTAAGAAGAGAAACCAAACAAGCTCTTAATTGCTTTGGCCTTAGTTCTGGCTAACCAGTTTTTCTCTATTTGGCTCAATTGTACTTAGTGATTGTTTGGGAACCATTCTTAAACCATATTATACATAAGTCGAGATAAAACTCCTCTCACATACTTATCTTGATTCGCGTAAAATCACTCTCACAACGTATTCTCACGCACTAAGTATTATCGTAATCAATTAAATATAGTTTTATCTTAAAGGTTTTTTTTCTTTTATTCACACAAAATCAAATTCAAAATCTAGTGTTCAAGCACTAAGTCACTAGTAAAAAATTACCATATACATGCATATTAATAATCCGCAGGAACAATTAATTCTTTTAAAAAAAAAATTACCTGCGGATTTGAAATCCACAGGAAAAATTAATTTTTTTTTAAAAAATTACTTGTGGATTTAAAATCTGCAGGAAAAATTAATCTTTTTAAAAAAATTTAAAAAAAATTTCCTAAATTTATTTTTTTTGAAAAAATTAGCTGCGAATTCAAAATTCGTAGGAATAATAGATTTTTAAAAATTCATCGCCAAAATTTTTTCCCTCCTGATTCTCCCGCCGCGGCGTCTTCCTTCTTGTCTTTCTCTTAAATTTGCATTTTACATCTTCCCTCCTCACTAAAAAAGCCAACTCCTCTGATCTTTCCATACCCTTCCTTGCCATTGCCATCCACTCTCAGTCGTAGCTCGCCCCCATCGTCCCCTCGATCTCGCCAGCCCCATTTCTGCCATTACCTTTTCACTCAATCATCATGTCCCCTGCTTCCATATCCGTCTCCGTCTCTCTCTCCGTGACCAGCGACCCCCAGTCCATAATCGAGAGGATCGTGACGCCCGAGGATGAGGAAGTTGAGGATTCATTGACCAGCGACCCCCAGTCCATAATCGCCAGCCCCATTTTTGCTGGGTTTAGCTTTTATTTTTTTAAATCCACTGAGTTGTTTGCTATAGTTCTTTATTGTTGGAATAATGACACAGGATCGAGGGACTGTTGTCAGTCTTTTTTTCATAAACTAGTGTTCTGCAATGCTTTACTCAATCAGTAAATACAAAATTTTCAGCATAATTCATTGTGATGCTGAGCGTAATTTCTTAGATAATCTTGCTTGCAGTGTTACAAGTAGGGTAAGCTTTATGGCTACCCCAAGTTCAAGCTTTTTTTGTCACGATTCCTTGCATGCGCTATATGAACTGGGTTCTCCTTGTTTTGTGATAAATATTTTCTGCATGATTTGATCATGGTAGCATTTGGGCTGTTAAGAGTCTTCAAGTTATTGGCCTAGCTAAGCAGATTTTACTTTTTTGTAGCCTTGCTTCTGTTTTCTGTTCGTATGGTGTAGTATTTTTAAATCTCATGGTTACTTATTTTCCAATGTCAAGAAATGCTAGTAAATTTGAAATTAAGAGTGGTATTTTACTTTGGCCTCTATATTTTTCTGTCTTTATGATCATATATTCATACAGGGACCAAAAACATATATTAACCTTAAAAGAACCAAAAACATGGACCATGCAGGGAGAGGTGATGTAGTAGTTGTTGCCCCCTCCCCCTGACTTTTCTTGGGTTGCATTTGTAAACATTCATGTTTAATCTTTGGATATTAGATTTCTAATTTTGGCTTTTTGCAACAGGTGACTGCAACTAATTATAAGAGACCATTGAACAGTGCTTTAGAAGTTGATCTTCGTTATGAGCAGAATGTGAGACCAGCTATTGTAATTACCGAGGAAGTTACAGCTTCAATTGAGGAGATGATCTAGCAAAGGATTTTTGAGGTAAATTGAAAGGATGAGTTGACATCAATTTGGAGTGAGTTTTTTGATATCTTGATTCGTTCTATTTTGTTCTGCAAGTCATGGTATGAGATCGAGCATTGGTGCAGGAGGAGCACTTTTATGTCTATGATAGAAAATATATCCAGCATGTTTAATTGTTCCAGTTTACCTTTTTTTTATATCTATGATAAGAAATATATCATGGGGCTATAATTGAGTTTATTCCATTGTTGATCAGAGTAGAAAATTTTTGCTTTCTGATATTAAATTTTTGGTGTCTGAATCATTTAGTTGCAGTTATCTTAGTTGTATTGCCACCTCATACATATCCTTCATTGTAGAATTTTAATCATTAACTCAATCAAATGATTGATGTTATCTTGTAGTTGAAGTCCCCTTGGTTGAACTTTTCTGTAAATACCAGTTTCCTTGAAAAGATGTAGTTGTTTCATCTATTCTGACCATTGATACATATATCTTGTACAAAACTAGACAATAAGATATCAGGCTAACGTTGGAAGCTGGCTAACTGGGCTGAGGCTAATGAAATATCATTAGTATTGTGGTTATTCTTACCGTTATTCTAGATGCTTAAGCAAACTTGCTTAGGGTTTAGAGTTTAAGGAAACTTGTGCTTTGACAGTCTCACATGCATGACTAATTTATTATCTTTCGTATGTTGGGAGTGTCAGTATTCAAGATTTTTTTTGCTTACTACCTTGTGAATGATGCCCCAAATAAGGGAAGGCTTGTGAATTTCAAAGCTAAGCACATGTCTTTTCATTGTATAATTCATCAATACATGAAGTCTTATACTTATACTTATTCATTTTCTTTTTCTGTTTAAGCTATGATTAATTGAGTCTCAAGCTCTCAACAAGGAGAAGCATCAGATTTTTCCCCTTCCAGCTTTTAAATGTAGTTGAAGTCAAATCATTGGAGTTGAGCTTTGGTTGTGCTATTCAAAGGATTTTGAAGATTTTGCTTTGAAAGGATGCGAATCCGAAAAAGATGAAGGAAGGGAGAAACAAGAAGTAAATTGAAGATTCTACAACTAAGAATGTAGATGCTTTAATGAAATATATATTTTTTGTCTAATGAATTCTTAAAGAAATATATTTTAGAGGATTTGCATAGTCTCCATATGTATATTTTAATGAAATATAGAGGATTTGCAAGGTCTCCATATGTATATTTTAGTCAACTAAATTCTTAATGAAATATATATTTTTTGTCATTACATTAATTCATTCAATTTTATTAGATGATAAAAAAAGTATTTTGTAGGGTCTCCATATATGTTCCTGATGCTTGTAAGATATTGGAAAATGTTATCAAATTTATAGATATATATTTTTTAAAATTTTCTAAATTACCTACGGATTTTTCCGCAGGTAATTACCTGCTGATTTTAAATCTACAGGAAAATAAATTTCCACGAACCTTATACCTGGGAAACAAAATCCGCAGGAAATGTTTTTCCTGCGGATTTTTAGCCAAAATCCGCAGGAATAAGCCATTTTTTTGTAGTGCCACCACATTCTTGAATATCATTTTTTCATACTCAGGATTTTCCTGCATGCATAGAATTAACCAAAATTAGCGTCTCATATACAAATATTCAAGAAGAACATATGAGTAAATGTTAACAAGATTGCACCTTTTTTTCCTGTTCCACCAATCATTATCTAACACAATCCTATTAGTTGCATGGTCAAATCCTACACCAATCTCTTTAGAGACTAATTTCTCCAATGTCCTCCACTCTTTCCTTGGGTTATCATACCTATTTTTGATTTGTTTTTTATCGTATGATATTCCCGTTTTTTAATTGAATGTAGTGAGAATATCTTTCCACCCTTGTTTTGTAAAGGCGAATCCTAGATGTTGTTTTTTGTAGATTTGTTCAATGCATTCCTTAATAAACACCTCTATGGATATGTCATCCCATGATGCTTTCCCTTTTCCTTTACCTTTATTATTATTCATCATTTTAAAACAAGTGCAATAGTCCAAATAATTATTACTATGATTTTAAACACCAATTATAAATAATAAAGACAAATTAGGTGCAATGTATTCACCAATTATAAATAATAAACACATGTAAAAAAATTACTTACACAAAAAACTAGCAAGGGGAGCAGCAAACAAACCTCGTCCCAACCAAAAACCCACAACTACAACTTGATTCATTGCACATATGCAACACATCATGTAGTATAAAAGCATGCACCACAAAGAGGATCAATGGAAGGAGACATAAATAGAGAATTTATAGAGCAACACACAACTATAAACAACCGAAACAATGTCAGATTGAAACGCTGACTTTTAAAAATTTACTCTCAAGCAAATACTCCCAAAAACTGATTTTACTGTGCTCGATTGTGGGTGTTTGTTTCTTAATTTTCAAATAAAATCAAAACTAAACACAAAACGAAAATCTCATGATGTTCTCATTACACAATATAAACACCCGAAAATGTTTCTACTCTAAAATTTGTTGAAAGCATTTTTGGAGAAGTTATATCAATTATTAGTTGTTATAATTGGATATTTTTTGCCCAATATTTTATCTGTTAAGATAGGTGAAGGATTCGTGCGTACCTGACAAGTCGAACATATAATGCAAATAACCCACGCGTATTGAGTATCACAAGAGCGGATACAGAACGTAATACACAGAAAAGGCATACTAGGAAGAAGAGAGTTTTGAGAGAGGGAAAGAGTACGAGTGTTTCCCGAGAGAGAGGTTTCTGTCGTGCGGTTCAGTTGTGTCAAAGTTCCTCCTTTTAATGAGGAAAAAATTAAATTCAAAAATCAAATAACTGCCTTTTCCAAAATTACTCCCACGTATGCCTCAACTCAATTGTTCCCACGTAAATATTTATTTCATTTTCAAATTCACACTTTTGGGGAATATTACAACTTTATTCCCATATTTTCTCTCATTTATACTTTTACCCTAAAAATTTTTTGGGCCTAATCCAATAAGGCTGGCCTATTTCCAACAATAGGGAACAACATTGATATCAAACATCATCATCTACCACTGACAGTCGAACCAATTTCATCAATGCTGAACGAGGTTTAACTATGGAAGTACATCATCAACATCAAACACACTATAATCCATTCTACAATCAATCAACCTCAATGATATCAAACACGTGTTACCAAGGAAAATTAAAAAGGAGAAATCATGCTGTCAACCCCCAATCTTTCGAACACCCACAATTATCATAAGAAAAAAAATGTAATTTGCAGAAATTTAAAATCCATGTATGAGAAATCGTGAGTTTAGGCTATTAGATCAAATAAACTTGATTCAACAATCATAGTGGGAAAATGGACAAGACGAGGTTGGAGTGCATTGTTGGTGGAAGAGACGAACGAGACGTAAGTAATTTCCTCACTGTCGCAAGGTTAGGTTATGGATTCACTGACAACCAAACTTCAATCAATTTATCCTCAATTCTCCCTATATATAAAACGCAAAATTTAGATTAAGTTTCATCAAGGAAAATAATAGAAGAAGCATTTGACTTCTTCATGCATGCTCCACTTGGCTCCTGGGGGGATTAGCTCAATTGGTAGAGCTCTGCTTGTTATTCTGAAAAAAAATAAAAATTGAAAACAGAATCAAACAAGACGTTGATTTGCCTCTTATATTAAAGACAAGATATTGCATTTCCTTTAATTTCATAAACTTAGTGCCTGTTTTGGAGTAGTTATAGAAAAATGGTTTTTTACAGTACAAAGTAAATATATTCCAGATTTTTGTCTCATAAAACATAAAAGAGATTAAAAAATGATTATCACACCATCTAAATTGGCAAATTTTTATCCTTTTCTTTTGGCCAAGCAAAGCTTTAATCTATCATAAAAACAAATTACATCAACAATTAAATATAAATTCTTACGCTATAGTGATTGACATTAGGATTATTAGGCTTAAAGGTATAATCCCATATGGAGTTATTAAAATATGCTTATTGCTAAATGCCCATCTCTATGTTACTCGGGTGTTGATGTTATGTATTGGAAAAATGGTAGCTCTTTAAATATGTCTATTTTATGATTAAAAAAATCCTGGACACTCAAACCTAAAGGTTCAAAAAACTGAATTGGTTATTGAACTAGGTGAGACAGTGATTCAAGGGTTAGTGGGTCAAATTGGGTTTAAACATAAGTTAGACTGATTATATTAAAATAATCAAATTTACTAGATTACATTTTATTTTATAAAAATCAATTTGTATAACCTAGAATATTATTTTATTTTACTCATATTTAAAACTTTTAGAGTTTAATATAAATAATAAAAAATTGGAATAAAATGAATTAATTTTATCTTATTTCCTCATGAGTGAATTTGCTTAAATAGAAAATTAAATGTTAATTTTGTTACCATATTGTTTTAAAAAAATTGATAAATCATGTCTTCCCACTCTGGTTCTATTTTTTGTGTTTCTAACATTCATGCATTTTATAAAAAAATTAAATAAAACCAGTTCACCTGTCCAACCTGTAGGTTTGACCAGATCGACCCAAATCCGATCAGACCAATAATCAGCTCTCTAGTTTTCGACCGTTCAGAGTCCGATTTTTGGATTTTGCTCAAACCTATCTGGCAATATTCTAGAGCCAACAATTAGACCCATTTGAATTTAAAAGGAATTATCGAAGTTCTAAATAATAAGAGGCCCATATAATTACTAAGTTAGAAAGGATTGAATGGATATTTTTAGACTAATGTGATGGAGTCTAGTAAATATGATTAGTTCTCATGACATAACAAATCAATATTCGAATCTCCGACTATTATAAGCTTGTTTGGTTATATTTGAAAGTTTTGGCATTTTTCTTTATCTCCTATTATAAATGTTTATAAGTATTTTTAGCATTCAAAAGTATACGGTGTTGGATGCACTACTGGTAAAAACCCATGTGTATATTTGCACCTTAACACATGGTTCATTGATTAGACAAAATTTCAAAAAGAAAGAGTCTTATTTTATATACAAATATTATATATATATGTATGTATCAGTTAATATGGGGTAGGTTGGGAAAAGTAATAAATGTAGGAAACATATTTTATATTTAGGATTAAAATCAACTCTCAAATTGGATTTTACGTTAACAACTCGAGAAGTGTAATAGTGTATATTACAGTTAGGATTAGAAAGATAATAATATAAAAACAGAACAGTGAATTTAATAATATAAGGTTTTAGGTTTAAATCTTTGAATTAAATACATAAAATATTTTTGGGAGAGTTTCTGTCAATCTCAAGCAGATCAAACCAAATATGAATATGCACAATTAGTATTGGATCTGTGTGTGTATACAGCTAGTGAAAGGTGGAAGATAATTTTCAAGAAATATGTGATGTATATATGTATTTTAATCAATTCTATTCCTTTCCACAATCCATATTCACTTACTTGTAGAAGCTAGAGCAGCGTTTCTCAGCATGGTTAGAAGTAGAATATTTTCACATTCTGATTATTCCTTTAAATAATAAAAATTCTAAAATAATTTTTAAAGTACCTTTTTCATTTAAAAGAACTTTTTATTAAAATGTTTTGAAACAAATAAGGCCTAAAATCGCAACATCATTTTTTTCAACCAATTTTGCACATCTCCGTGAGAATTCAAGAGTGGATTGCTTTTAATAGAAGTATACATGTACTTAGTAAGAAAAACTAATTATTGGAGATACTTAAATTTCATCTATTATTGTAAATAACAAGATTTATTGATGCAAAAGCCCAAATCCAAGTTGTTCCAAGAGCTTTAATGGCTCATATTAAAAAAATTGAACCATGTCCCAGAACCAAGTTGTGACGCAGATATATATTCCGTTGATGTCCTAATATTATAACATTTTATTACTAAGTCAAAAGGGCTGAACAAATATATATATATATATATATATATATATATATTTAGTCAAATAAGAAAGAGAAAATTAAACCGAGTAATATGAGAGAGGTATCTTGCAGCAGTGGCGGAGTCAGGACCTTCAGGCCGTGGGGGCAGTTTTTTTATTTTCAAGCAAACAACAATGATAAAAATTGAGTGGGTTCAAATATTAAAACTCAGTGGGTGCATAATAAAAGGCCTACCAATTATTTACATAAAAATTAAAAAGTTGAGTGGGGGCATTTGCCCACACTCAACTCTTCACAGCACCGCCACTGTCTTGCAGCACAAGCATATATTCCATAAAATATATATTTCCCAAAAAAAGAAAGAATATCCCCCAGATCTGAATTAAGTTGTTCTTGCAGCTCAAGCATTCGGCCCTGGTATATGTAATATCCGTATATTCCTGTGAGTGGAAATAGAGGGTAAGCCGGTTAGTACTGGGAAAACGGGCTGGCCCGCGGCCCGTGGGCCAACCCGTGATAGCCCGCGGGCTGGCAGAAGTCGGGCTGTGCAGCCCGACTTCTGGCGAGCTACCTGCCATGTGTTCATCCTGCTGCTGTGCTGCACAGTAATAAACAAGCAAGAAATACAAAATTCACCAAGTAACCCATTCAAGCATATTTCTACAGAAACCATTCAATATATTATCAATAATCAATAAATAAACTAACAATTGAATTTATTGGATGCAAATCCCCTAACTTGCATAGTCAAACGTCAAACCATCAAAAAGCAAAACTCTGAATTTTAAAGAAAGTGCCGAATGTTGATGGACAGAAACTTGGTGCCTGGAGTGTGTAGTGTACCGAAGCCCAAACATAACATATATGATTCAGATTTCAGGTGCTCATGTATACTTCAAATCTTAACATGATGAAACTCAAGTCCGCATCAATCAGGAACAAAGCATAGTTGTCCAGGTAACAAAGAAAGATTGCAAAAACCACACCATTGAGCTTCAGGATACTGCAATTTAGCTGCAAGCAGTGGCTGATGATGAAGTTCACATCAATGTAGTTGTTGGATGCCATTCTTGTTGTATTTATAGAGAATCAAAGATCAGTTTTTGAAGAATCAAAGATCAATGTATTTGTTTCTTTTTTCAAAATCAGACCAACATCAATATAAAGATGAAATAAACCTGCGACGGTGCGACGGTGAGTTGGCGACCTCAACGCTGAAAGCTTCGACTTCGACCGATGACGAGACAGATGAAAGGGCTTTGATGGACTGGAGACGAGGCAAGGCGCCGCGCAGCTGAGAGCTCGAGCTCGGTGGAAATGGAAGACGAGAGTCACGAGATGAGTCGACAACGCTGGCTTTTGGGAGAGAAGAAGAAGTCGTCGCCGCGGCCTGCGAGCAGGAGGAGAGCTGGAGAGGTCAAAGGATGTGAGGAGGATGATCCGACGATGGTAGAGTAGATTTGGGATTTTAACACACTGAAGTGGTGAAGAAGTCTAAGTCTCTCGGTCTCGAATGAACAGATGAATGAAGTGAAGGCATGCTGGCAACTGGTAAGGCATGTTGAGGCATATAAAAAAATTAAAAAAATAATAAATTAAATCGGGCTAACCTGCCAGCCCGCGGGTTAGCCCGCATCAACCCGAGGCCCGTATAAGTCGGGCTTGTGCAGCTCGACTTTTTACGGGCCGTAAATCCTCCAACCCGAACCCGTGTCAACCCGCGGGTTGGCGGGTCCAACCCGCGGGCTGAACCCATATTCTCGGTCCTAAAGCCGGTAAATTATGTGATGATTTAATGCCATAATGTGGAAATATAGAAAGGAAAATGCCTCTAGATAAGAAAGATCATGATTAACTAAGTCCCTAGTCTTAAGGATTTTAAGTAAGAATGACCCAAGACAAAATGGTCATTTGGCTTAAATGACAAGGGTAAAATGGTCATTTGATTAAAATGGCTTAGGGCATAAAATGTCATCAAATAATAAGGATATTTTGGTAATATGGTTAAAAGTAAACTAAAAAGTCAAAGTTGACTAAAAAGTCAAAGTTGGTAAAAAAATGTCAAAAGTCAACCAAGGGTAAAGTTGGAATTAAGAAAAGTATAAAAAGTGATGGCATTTTGGTAATTAAGAAAGAAGGAAGAAGGTAGTGACATTTTCGTAAATAAGTGGAAGTAAGACAAGGTAATGGCATTTTCGTAATTAAAGGATTTTGGAGTTAAAGACGACTGAGAACTAATTATTTGAGGTAGCAGGAGTTCTCAAATGCCGGAGACCCAAACTAAGAAAAGTTTAGTTGGGTCATAAAGTATTTAATAAAATTATTACCCGGTATCCGGTACGGGCAGTTTCAAAGATGAAGAACAACAGTGCCCGAAAGCTCCGAAAAAGGATTTTCTTAGAAAATTAATTACGGAAAATTCGGGAAGAGTTTTGAGGAATGGAAAAGGGCTGGAGTATCAGGGAAAAATATAGAAATTTTCCATGCCCTTAAGTCAAATTGGTCGCCGGAAGCACATTTTACGGTGTTGCACGCAAATAGAGGAACCCTGACGAGTACGAGGGAAACCCGGAGATGCTTTAGGACTAAGGCATGAAGCCACCTAGGCAAGGAGGCCTAGGGAATGGCACCACATGAGAGAGAAAGTCTCCGGAAAAATAAAAAGATGGTTAATCAAGTAAAGGTTACTTTACGGAAATGCGTGCCACCGGATCAAGTAACTGGACGGGCAGAGGCCCGGTCAGCCCAACCAAGACTTGGAGGCCTAGTTAAGAGTAATCATGACAACTTTTTCACTCACCATATGAGCTTGACAAGTGGCACAACTCCTTCCATTAAGATCAAAACTTGGTGAGCAAGTTTTAATCTCAACCCTTCATCATTTCAAGAGCACTTTTAATACATTATTCCTCCATTTTCCCTTCCCAAAACCGTCACTCCTCCCTCTCTCTTTGCTCTGAAATTATACTCTCCCTCCTAAGCTCCCAAGACTCCATTTTTGCTCTCACAAGGAAGAAGAAAGAGCACACACACAAGATGAAGTCCTAACCAACCTCCTTTCTTGTAACTTGCAACCTCTTTCACCTTTCTAATGGTTTGATTTCTTGAAGGAGTCTCTCTTTCTGAAGATGAGAGGCAAGGATTTCAAAAGGTGAAAATGGAAAATGAGAGGTTTTTAAAGAAACGAAAGGTTGCAAACTCTTCTTCAAAGTAGTAAAGAGTGTTTGATGGTTGTTGTTGTTGGGAGTTGTTGTTGAAACTTTGGAAACCATGAGTTTATGGGGAGATGCTGTCCATTTGAAGTCTTAAAAAGGGAAAATGTGTTTGAGTATTTTGGTGCTTGAATCA
>JANTPZ010019971.1:0-11134 GCA_025593235.1 Vachellia pachyceras | reverse complement strand
ATTTATGAAAAATATGCAACATAGTTGATAGTAACTGGAAGGCTTATCAATGACAAAAGAAACATCCATTATTAAGAGCAATCGTACTCCAAAAGCGTTTATTTTCTTTGGTGGCTCTTGTTTATTACTCTTGTCTATTAATCCTGTTTTCTATTTTTGACTTCTTGTAAAAAAAGCACAATCATTGTGTCTTTTTCTTGTCTGCCAATAAAAAGATTCATCTATATTTGGCAAACTGCACCAAGGAGAGAAAAGTCACATAATTTGCACTTAAAATGAACAGAGATAACCACCATGGTTTAAGTTTAATAGAGGAAATTAATCTATCGTAATATAGCAATTAAAGAACCAATATTTAAATGATTGGTGCAATGATGGGTCCATCACCACCAACGATGAAGCGATTTTTTATTTTAAAAACTTTTTTGGATTAGGCATAACGTTACTATATAGTAGAAGAGGCAATTCATTTACAATATGGTGAGTTAAGATTTAAATTTCAATTAGAATGTGTGTCCACATTTAGTATTTATCAATGTTCGAATAAGGTTACCTCTAATTGGATGATATTGATGCTTATTAAAAAAAAGATATAAGCATTTTCTTATTGGAAGTATCATTATTGAACCTCCAAATGTAAACATATTTGTTAATGCGATTTTAAATATGATATCATCATTATTGAACCTTATTGGAGACGGTGTTGTAGATTAGATGTAGGCATCACCCTTATATAGTTTTTTGATATAAACTATTCGGTATCTTGGGTTTATTGCCCGCCCCAGACTAATCCGGACCTCCCGCGAGGAGACCTTACGGTGGTAGCGAGGTACCGATGGGACAACCTCTTATATAGTTAATTTAGTTGATGTTGATTTAACACTAATTTGGGCCTTATATCATAATATCTACCCTGGTCCAATTTTCATTTTTAGTCCCATCACCTCATACACTTAAAAAAAACCTTAAAATTAGATTAGTAAGTAACCTTAAGAATTAATGAGGTTAGGTTTAATGAAAGAGGCTTGTTAAGTCCCTTGCAAATGTGATAAAGTAGTGTTCAAATTGAGGAGAAATACCCATATTTAGTATCTGATAGCATTTCAAATAAAAGGATAATGTGCTTAATAAAAAAAAGTCAATAAACTTGGGGCAAAAAGATTAGCTAATAAAACTGAAGATTAAATCCGTAAAGATTTATGAAATATTTGCAACATATATAAATTCATTATAATCTTTTTGACCCGGGGGGTAAAATAAACATTGCATTATTAAGAACAAAAGTATCCCAAAAGCTTTATTTTCTTTGTCAAAGTCTGTTGTTTCTTACTCCTTTCATGATCATCAATTCATCATCAATCATGTTCTCTGTTTTTGGCTTCTTACGCAAAAAAGAAGAATCATGATTTTTTTCGTAAAAAGCATGTGAATTGGATTTTGGGGTTTATCAAGACCAACGCATGTTTCCGAGCAAAGAGTTTTTATATATATACTTATAAATGATTTATCAATAAAGTTCTCACATTGACAACGGAATTTAAAATTATGATACAGATCAACTTCTTACCAATTAGACCAATCTACATTCCCGAATTGTAATGTTTTTATTTTATTATAATTTTCTCTGTTTTTTGGGCCAATAGCAAAATCATGTGTTTGGAAGTTGAAACAAGTCAAGAAAAGTCACATACATGTGATTTTTTTCTTTTAAGTACAAGTATTCTCATACTTAAAGTAATTATGTTCAATGCATTAAATATAAACATCTCTTTTGTCAAAGCTTTAAACTTTAATTTATTACATTATGAGAGATTAACTCTTTCTGCA
Source organism: Vachellia pachyceras (assembly GCA_025593235.1). Taxonomy (NCBI): domain Eukaryota; kingdom Viridiplantae; phylum Streptophyta; class Magnoliopsida; order Fabales; family Fabaceae; genus Vachellia; species Vachellia pachyceras. The sequence continues at coordinate 9,307 of JANTPZ010019971.1, read as the reverse complement.
GATCGAATCATCATTGATTAAAGCTACGAACATTTGCATTCAAATATTCGATCCGAAAGACAAGCCCATAGGCTCAATTAGGTTTTGATAGAAAATTGGCCCAAAACTTATATTGAACTTGCAGTCTGCAGAGCAGCGATATCCTCACAAAATCATATAACATATAAATTCTTAGATTTCTAACTCATGAAATTCAATTAATTAGGAAAATGAATTTATTAATTGTAGAATCTAATCACATAAATTCATAAATACTTTCAGGCTTCAATTATCCATCCTAAAACCACAAGACAAGATCCTTGGATTAAGCTGATGCAAAGCAAAAAAAAGGTTATTGGTTTCATCTTAGGTTCTCTATTGTTCTTTTTCAATGAAAGGATTATCTTAATTAATATTTCAATAAGGATATCTATCTCGACCCCAATGCTTCTTATAAGTACATTTTAACTAGTAATTTTTATATACTATGAAGAATAACAGTTAAGTCATTAAGTATAATTTAAATTGATTAAGAAAATTGAAATTTAATCTTATTAAAATTTCATCTCTCTATATCTACAAATCATTTTCACCACCCTCTCTCATCTTTCTCTCCTTTCAATAAGAATTAAATGTGAGTAATGTTGGAAAACAACAATTAATAACTTCTAAGGGAACTTATGTTTAGAATCTCACATATTTCTTCTAGGCTTATAATAAGGACAAGAGTGGTATATACTTATAATAAATTGCATTATTCATATTTTTATAAAAAAAATTGTATTAGTCATACATATATATTGAGTTGGTGAGAGGAGCCCATGATGCATTGCAATTTTGTGGTACACTAAAGCCCAATTTTTAGGCCACATCCTTCATGGGCCAATGGACAAGAATCGCAAACTTTTCATAAGGAATAGTTTTGGGGATAAAGATAATGGGGTTATGTCTACCGAGAAAAGCTAATCGTAGCAAATTCTTATTAGAGAAGGTGATCATATTTAGTACCTGGTAATATCTTGAATAAGATTTCTTCCGATAAGAAAATATCGGTGCTTAGAAAAAAAATTTCATTATACCCCTCCAATTCTAAATATAGAAGATGGATACCTGCTTTGTAAGTTAGTTCTAAGAAATGTGTATCGATTTTTCTAAAATATTATCTTTGTTTGTATTATAAATTAATCCGTTGATGAAAACTAGGGGTGAGCAAAAAAATCCAACGCGCCCGCCCCGCCTGTGACCCGTAACTGTTGAGCCCATTTAAACTCGTCCAATTAGAACCCGTCAAAGGCGGGATCAAAACGGGCGGGGTGTCACATAAATAGGGCAGGACACTGGTTCACCCAAGGGGTGCTTGTACCCGCCCGTTTTACTTTTTTTTTCCAACACTCACACTGGACCACTGCTGCCCCAATCCCATTATAGTAGAGAGTTCAAGGCCCATAAATTCCAGCCCATAAATCCACTGCTCCCCCACACTCCTATACTTTTTTAAAAGAAAAAACTCAGCCCATAATCCTAGCCCCAGACTCAGTCCTCGACCTCTCCTATCCTCACTGTGATAATAAGGTCCATCCGTCCAACTAACGCGTGAGGAACGAAGGAAGATGAAGACGCGAGGTTGCGAGAAGTAGGCGACGGAGAATGACGAGGAGGAGGAAGGCGCGGACTGTCGAGCGTCGCCATTTGCCACCAACCCCAACCCCAGCCCTCAATCGTCGCCGCCGCCCAGCAGCCAACCGAGAAGGACTCGCCAATCGAGAGTAGCCACCAGCCAACCACTCCGACTCTCCGAGCTCCAGTGCTCCACCTCCACTCCATGCGGTGCCTCCAAGCTCCAACTCCAGTGCTCAACTCCCGTAATTTTGAATCTGAAATATAGGTTTTTAGATCTAAAAACTAAAATATTGTTTTTGAATCATTGAATCTGAAGTGTTGCTGCTGTATTGATTAATGCTGAGACGTTGCTATTTCCTTGTTGTTTTAACTTGATGATGATGTTTTTAGCCCTTTAACTTGGTGATGTGCCATTTCCTTCTTGTTTTATTATTGAAATGCTACTTCTTCGTTGCTTTCCCCAGTTGTTTGTGGGGAGGGGAAAGTTTGGTTGCTTGGTAGGGGTAACCCTGTTACCCGTACCAACTCGCCCTTTTTGACCCGTACCCGTGTGTATGGGTCAAAACGGGTTTAACCATGGGTACGGGCTGCCCCGTACCCGTGAGACCCTTTACGGGCAGGGCATGGGTTACCCCACGGGGTAGCCCCGCCCGCCCGTTGCTCTCCTCTAATGAAAACACAGACCCCTGATACGTGCAAGCAATATAGATAGAGAACAAGTATAAATATTTGAGCCAGAAAATGAATTAGGGCTTAATTATATTTATCATAGAAATAAACCCTTGAATTAGTTGACTGGGGAGGGATTACTATTTTACTAATAACAAGATTGTATACAAAAAGAAGTCAGAACAAAACTGAATAAATTGGCGTTCGCCAGGTCTCATCCTTTGTGGTAAGCAACTTTGCAGTCGAATTTTGGATTTGTTGAATCTCCACAACTGCAGCTGCAGTTTTGTTTCTTAAATTTTCCTTTCAATTCACACAAGATTAAATTAAATATTGACAGTGGTGATACAAGTGAACAAGGTTAATCTTTTGACCCATTTGGATTTAAAAACCCCACAAAGCCGACAGCGCTAATTCCTGAAAGAAAGCCTACTAAAAGAATATCCCATCTCTTTTTTAACACTATTATTCAGTATTTGACTTTTTTTTAATTATGATTATCAGATATTCAAGCAATCAACTAGTCGAATTCGTGGATCATGGCTACCCTTCTTAGCCTGTGGGACTAGTACCTGAGACCCAAAGAGATCTAGTGGGCCATGTACTGGATTTCGATTCTAGCCAGGACTGGATTTTCTACATCGATTGTATTGAACTGTACAACTGATTTAAAAAGAACCCTCCTCCATTTTTATACCAATCGTCACGTACAACTAGTGTTGAAAGTGTTTTCTACACCAATTGTTAGCGTAGGAAGCCAACAATCTCACATCTTGTTTATCAAAATACTACCGATCATACTTTCTATACCATCTCCAGAACAACCAGGGTAAAAACCTCAATGTAGAAACGCTTTTTGGTGTTATTGAGAAAGAACTTTGGTGGCCGTATAAATTCTAAATCTAAATTTTCTGATCCACCAGGAAATGGCAGTCAGTTTTAATCCATTTAGTGGGTGAAAGTGAGACTCCTAAACATCCGAAAGGAAAGGAACCAAGAGGTTACCTGTTCTCTGTTGGGATTGCTGCTTAGAATGATCAGTTGTGTCTCCTACATCACACATATGAACTCTGATTATTTTTTAATATTTGAATTTAGACCAGTGGACTTGAAAATATATTACACGTATCTAATCAATACTTGAGTTAGTTTCAGATGCCAATGATATATGAATTGCAATCAATCAATTAATTATAATGATTCAAAATTAAGGGAGGGAGGTAGAGATTAAAAACTCAGACAGACATAATTATCAGAGAGAAAAACACACCTCCTTTTATGCTTGAGCTGTTCTGTGTATATATCTAGGTAGCTCCAACATAAACAATAAACAATCATTATTGGGCCACCCCAAACTAATCCTTATTTACTCAATTATTTAGGGTATTCATTAACCAGCTATATACACAATGACCATATATATAGGTTTAGTATTTTCAGAAAGGTGTATATGGGTAGGTGTAGCTATACTTTTCAACTTAAGTACTAGGTAGTGTAGTATAGTAGAGGCTTCTTGCATGTAATTAGCCTTTTTTTGATGCAATCAAGACCGCAATTCATGTAAAGCATTTAACAACTGTTATTATAATCTTCCTCGTCCCGTCTCGTACAACAGCCTCAAAACCTTTTTTTTCCCCTTTCCACTTCAGAAAATAAAAAATAAAAAAGGAAGGGGAGAGGGAGAGGGAGAGGGAGAGGGCACATTAGAAAATTGTACAGACCATAACTCGGAATTGGGAATCACGTGATGCCCCTTTAAGACAAAACCCCCGACCAAGTGATTAGTTAATTAAAACCTAGAATCTTCAATTTCGAGAGAGAGAGAGAGAGAGAGGGCTAGCACTGAAGAGAGAGAAAAGAACTTTGAATAATTCAGTCAAAACATCATAATTTTGACGAGGCCAAAAAAGGGAAAGAAAATTTGTAGGTGGCAGTAGTAGGGTTTTCTTCTTCTGCCTTTTCTTTTGTTCTTTCTTTTGTTCTTTTTAGTTTTGTGGATGAGGAAATTGTCTAACAGAGAGGGGATCTATGGGGGATTCCTTTTCTTCTACTGAAGCTTGTGGCCATGTCCTCGTCGGAGACCTTATTATTCGCCCCCATGAGCCTCGCACACACGTTCCAAGCACTCCTCTTCTTCCTCACGATCTCAGTGCAGGCCATGGCGGTGGCGCTCATGTTGTTGTCAGAACCGGACGATGCCGAGGTGCAGGAGCTCATCATCTGCTCATCGCCGTCCATGATTGTCGAACGAGAAGGCGTCTCGTTGGTGATCATGTCTTCGTCTCCCATCGCCGCCATCATATCTTGTGGCATCAGAAAATCTGGACTTAGCTGTAATGTGTTGCACGTCCTCAAGTATGGTGACAGATCCTTGTAGTGTTTCAGCACAAAATCCACCTGCTTGTGTGTATGATTAACATCAGTATATTACTTTCATCTCTGAAACAAGCTTAATTCCGTTAGGGTTTGAATTGTTCTTTTTAAAGAGACAACAAGGATACACAAACTCACAGAGGAAAAGACATTATACGAACACTATACAAGTATGTATCAGATTGTCTCAGTGCAATTTTATGAACAGATTGAAGTACTATATATATACACGTACCCAGAATTCAAAATTGGGCTAAAAGACATGGCAGGATCATTAATGGCGGATTCACGACAAACCTTCGTTCGAGAAAAAACAATTACGCTTTAAAAGGGTTTGATTATGAATTTTCTGTCTGATACACACACACACACATATTTGATTAATAGACAAAATATGTGGTTTTTAACTGTAATTCGAATTATTGTGTCGCGGTCTGATAAGAATATTGAAGTGTTACAATAGACCTCCAAATTGAGACTCTCATCATCAATTAAACTAAAAAGAACCAAACGGGAATTATATATATAGTCATGATTGTATGAGAAAATTTTGATATTTGTACCTTACAACTGAGAGAACAATGGATGAAAGGTTCTTGGAGGCTTCGATCACATGAAGTACAGTAGTTTCCTGAGCCCTTGAATTGCCTGTTTTGAGGCCTCTTCTTAATAAATACTACCTTAGCACTATTGATGGTGTACGCCTACACACACACATGGAATTATTAGCTAGAGAAGAAGGTGAATTAAGTTGAATTATTATATATATGTATGTATAGGTTGAGAATTTTGATTAAGGAAGATGAGACATTGATGAGAAACCTGAACATTGGAGCAGTCGATGAGTTTGTGAAGATCTTCCAATCTGACAACGTCGTGATAAACGTAGCGACGAACCTGAAGAAGCCTGTGGAAGCGATGTGAAGGCAAACAATGAGGGCAGATGCTGGTGCAACAATCCAAGCAGCATATGTTCTTCTCATTCTTCTTCGAGTTCTCGTGATATGAACATCCCACGAAGAACTTTTCTCCGTACAGAGCCTCCAACCAAGCCGGCTTCTCATCATATCCCTACACACACACACACACAAACACAGAATAATCTGATATATAAGAATTTTGCGGAGGGAAGCAACAAAGAAGGCAAGGAGATCGAAGAAGGCAATTATTCAAACTGACCATGATCATGTAAACTTGAGGATCACTGATAGATACAACACAGAGAGAGAGAGAGAGAGAAAGAGAGATTCGAAGGCAAAAGGGAAGGGAGGAAGAGAGTATTTATGGAGGTTCACAAGGGAATAGAGGAAGCTAAGGGGAAAGGGATATATATATTTATAATTCCTTGAATTGGTAGACAACAATTTGTCTGTAATATTATGTGTGAGAGAGAGAGAGAGTGAGAGAGAGAGAGAGGACCGAAAGGGATGAATAATAAAGAAAGGAGGAGAGATGTATATTAGAAGAGGAACGTGGGCGCTGTTCCCGTGTCTCCCATTCTCCTAAGGGGGCCTCACAATAATCAAACTCTTTAAACTGTTCTCTGCTCATCTTCTTGGCTTATGAGCTTTTATATTGCTAAACTAAACTAATCTCCTCCTTGAACAAGCTGCACCACACACACTCTCTCTCTCTACATATATATATTCAAATTTATTTTCTATATATATTCACCTCCCCACTTGATTTTGGATTGCCAAAAGCACAGATTATTTCTTTATTTTTCTTGTACGGTTTCTTCCACTTTTTTTAGGTGAAATGGGAAACACAACCTTTCCGGTATCCGACCATTTGGGCCGACTAATCCGGGGCCGGGGGAACAGTTCTGGGTGGTTAGGCTCTAGCCCCCTCCCAAAGCTAAGGTTCTGCGGGGGATCGAACAGTGATTCGCCCTACCAAGCTCAGCCCCAATCGCCACTGAGCCAGGATGACTTTGGTGGCTTCTTCCACTTTTCTATTATTCTTTATCATCGTAAGAAATAAATCTCAATCTCTTTGAATTCTCTGAAAAGGGATAGATGAAGACTGAAATAACACTCAATAAATGAGACCTTTTGAATAACAATATATCTAAATATTTGGTTATTAATAGAATATAAAGACATCATGTTGTCAACCCCATACAATGGATTAATAAGGCTTGCTGCTGTTAGGTCATCTTTTGATCATGAATTCTAAATTCCGAATTGATGAAGCTAATGGAGAAATGAATTTTTTATATCAAGTTTTAATTATCATAATGAATGAATTTTTATGAAGTTATGTGTAAAGCGGAATCAAAATCATATGTCTGGCTTTATCTGATTGTTTGAAGTCGGCTTCAATTCATTCACAGCAGAATTTTAACAACTTCTTTTATACAAAGAATTTTAAAAACTTAATGAAAAGGGAAACCAAAATGAAAAGGTGAGGCAGTTTTAGATGAGAAAGCTTAGCAAAATTTTAGTCACTACCTTTAGTTTATGTATGTGATGATGCGTTTCTGAACATATCTGATATCAGTTTGTGCGGTTAATAATAAGAACTTTGTGTGCGTATGTGTATGTGTGTGTGAGAGAGAGAGAGGGAGAGAGACTTCAAGGCTAAGTAATTAGAGCATCAAGGGCATAATTTATAGAGGTCAATCATTGGGAAAAAAATTACCCACTTGGCCAGAACATTGCAAGCTAGGAGAGGCTATTATGATTATTCCAGTTTCATATTTTGACGGTCATGATGCATGAAGTTAAAATTTTCAATTTAGTATTAAAGGGACATTAGAATTTTATAATTATATAATTACAGAAAATGAAAATGAGTGAAAACTGACACTTTACTATTGTTAATACTATTTCATTAAAGTGATTTTTAGTTTTTTCTTTTTTAAATAAAAAAATATTTCTGGACAAAAGCATACACAACTTTTTAAAAGGGAAGAAAATTCTAATTAAATCCCGTTCAAGAGGAAGGGAATTAGGAAATTAACTTCTATTGATGTTTTATAAATGTGGATTTTAAATTAAAGTATTCTTAATTTTATGTTCCTGGGTTCTAGGGGGTTGATTTTGCTAAACAGATGACTGCTGAGTTAGAAAAATACCAGTAGAATTTTTGGAAATGCTACTAAAATGTTTGGAGGATAATGATTTGTGTGTATGACTAGGATTAAAATTGTCATCACCATGTATATAATCTACCTTTTGTTTTCGCACATTTGAATTATTAGTTCCAGTTTCCATGTGAGAACATATTGCTCTCCTTATGTGGAGATATGACACCTTTTGACCGGAATCGTACTATTTTCAGAGGTCCTAATTAAGGACTATTTTCTTTATCTGAAAAAGATATCAAATTGAAGTTTTTTATTGGTCATCGATCAAAAAACTTCTCACAATATTCTTTTAAGTTATTTCCTTTGTAACTTTAGCTCTAGGTTACAATTAAATTGAACTCACAGGGCTTAATTAATTTCTTCATGCATGGTGTGGATGGGAAGTACATATTTATATTTATACTTATAATTTACACTTTTCTTGAAAAATCCGAATTCCTAGAAATTAATATATGGCATTGATATATGTTTCTAACTCAGAAAAAACATGCATTATATTAAAAAAAATTCAAGAAGATAAATAAAGAAGGATGTAAGATATACAGCTGAGTAATTTGTTATTTTATGTACTCATCTCCTAATCTGGACATATGTAGATGACCTTAATTCCTTCAATATTTGATTTGCTAACCCTGAAACAAATGAAGACAATTATTAGGTCGTCTTCTACAGTAAACCTAGGCATGTTTCAAGAACACGGCTAAAATGCTGAGAATGTTCTTGCAAGTTGGGACATTTCAAATCCATGTTGTTTTACATCAAATAGTAATCAGATTGATTGAATAGAAGAGACTCCATTCTATATTTAAACCTTATATATATGGTTAAAAAATGATTGTAACCATAATGGACGGATCCGATGGAAGAGGTTTTAATAACTTAAATATGAGGTCTCAAATTTAAATCCACGTGAATGTATAAAATGGCTTTAAGAGTGTGATTCCCTAATGTGTCCAACAATAGTGATTGAATCTAACCTAATCGATAGATATATATATATATATATATATATAAAGGAATTGTAATAGTGTAATTCAATATTTTTTGTATAACAAAATTTAGACGAGTCAGGTTTTAGAAACTTAATGTTAAGGGATGCTTCTAGGCTTAAAAATCAATTATAAAAGTATTTACAGATCGTCTATCAATAAAATCTTTATATCAAGATTTGAATTAATAACCTTATTGTTATGAACCAACTATTTTTATCAATTAGAGCAGCCTTTGTTGGTGGGCTTGATTAATAAGATATCTCAAATCTAACTTAATATCGTATTAGATATTGGATAAGTAGATAATTATAACCCGTCTAAATTCAAGTTAACCTCAATTTGAATAACTAACTATTGAATTATAACCTCAATCCGTTCATTGACCAGTTTGGTTTTCAATATTTTTGAGATTAAACATGATAATATAACTCGAATTGAACTCGATGTAAGCATATAGGTGTTTATATAAAGCATGCATGGCTGATTGATTGATTGTATAGTGACATGGGAAATCCAAGGGGACCAACCTGCTGATCAGTTTGATTGTTACGTTTTTGTCAGTATGGGAAAAGAAATCACACAA
>JANTPZ010019958.1:7121-22355 GCA_025593235.1 Vachellia pachyceras | reverse complement strand
ATCCAAATAAGCTCTTAATCATTATTTAATTAAAGTAAAAAATTTGTTAATGTATTCGATTACATCGGTTTGTGCATCATACAAAATTTAAAAAATATTTTATTTTTTATTGACAACAGTATAATTCATTGCAAATTTTAGATTAATATATCAATAAAAAATACAGGTTCTTTAAGCAATGAATTAAAAAAGGGAATGAGCTAAAAGCAGAGTGAGAACTGAGAGACAAAACAGGGTGCTTAGTGATAAATAAAAACTTGTTTAATTTTTCAATTAAGGGATAGGCACTATTTAATAAAGAAAAGGTTGCCTTCACTTTCTCAAAATTAGGTTTTGTCCAAGTACAAAAAATTTCTGAAAAGTTATTTTGATTATAAAACCTCAGTTTTAAACCTAGATTTTCTCTTTTATACTTTTTCATCTTTTTCTTACTTTTTCCTTTTTCCTATTTTTTTCTTTCTTTCTCTTTTCTCTTTCTTACTTTTTTCCTTCTTCTCTTTCATCTTTCATACTTTTTATTTCTTTCTATTTCCTCTTCCCTACGTTTTCTTTCATCGCTTTGATCTTTCCTACTTTTCATTCTTTCTCTTTCCCTTTCCTACATACTTTTTGCCTGGGAATTCGTAAAGGCTAATAGGCTCATTTGGAAACGCAGTAGAGACGTAATTTTACGCAAGCCGAGGTAAATATATGGAGAGGATTATCTCGTTTTACGAAAAAACACTGTTGAACATATTTTTGGCCTTACTTAACTCTTTGCCAAACAAGTCCATAACCATAACTTCCCAAACATAAATCATTTTTTAAAATTTAAGATTTGCCTTAATCTGTAAAAAGTTATTTTTTAAAATCTATTTCTAAAATATAAATTTCCTCAAAACTTTAAAAACTACTGTAAAAATGATATCCAAAGACACCCGGGGTATATTCACCCGTTGCATGTAGACTTGGTTTGATAAAGAAAGGCTGAAGTCTTTGGGGATTAACCGCGCTAGATTTGAAGTAGGATGGGCTAAAGGCGGGAGCTTGAGAAAGAACAAGAAGACCGGAAAGTAATATAAAAAGCGAGGAAAAGGGCAAAAAGCAGAACAAGACTAGACAGAGTGAGCTTCTCACACTTCTCGGTTCTCTCTGCACTTCACAGCAAAATCAGCCAAAATTGTAACTTTCTCTCCTTCGCCTGTCTCTCTGTTTCATCGACTCCCTGTACCCATTCCCACCACACACCACCACACACCACCACACTGTCTTTATCTCAATGCCTTAAATGCGGGTGTCTGTTTCTCAACCTCTCCCTCTGCTGGTAACGGCTTCTCTCTCTTCCCCCTCTCTCTTGCTTTTCAGCTGACTTGGCACTCTTTACCGCTTCTTCTCTCCATAATTTCTATCAAACTAGCGCAAGTCCTTTACCTCAGCTTCAGTTTTCTTTGCCCAAGGTGGAAATTTTCTACTCAGCGACTTTTCTCTACGAATTGAAGATATGTGAACAGTAGGGTTCATTCTTCAGCTCCAAAGGAGGAAGCATTTAGAAGGAAAGAAAACAGTCGGGATTTGATCGAGGCATCGCGGTTGGGAGGTTTAGAGTTTCTGAGTGAGATTCCAATCTGCAACGGCTGGTCTGGCTGCGGTTTTGGATGAGGGTATGGATGCGCGAATGAAGAAGTACCGTCAAGTGAGCCCGGAGAGGGCTAAAGTATGGACGGAGAAGTCACCGAAATACCACCAGAATCGGAAAGTACCGGTAATTTACTATCTGTGTCGAAACAGGCAACTAGAGCATCCTCATTTCATGGAGGTCCTGCTTTCCTCTCCGGACGGACTATACATGAGAGGTACTTAAGAAACGAATAACCAACACTTCTTGTTTTTATTGGATTTACTCTCGTCTGTTCTTGGTACTGTTATTTGGTCTTGAGAAACCTTTTTATTTGCAGATGTGATTGATAAACTCAACGCTTTGAGAGGTCGAGGAATGGCTTCCTTGTATTCATGGTCATGTAAGAGGTAAGAAAAATGCTATTTTTCTTTTTTCCCGATGTTCAATTTTGGTGATGCGAAACCTACAGTAAAACATATACTGAGAACGTGTAAACTTTATTCTTCGTCCGTTTTAATTTAGGACTTGGGATGAAACTACCAAGGTTGTTAAAACTTGAGCTTTATGTGTTTTACTCTACGACCAAGTGATTTGGTATGGTACTCATCATAGATTTTTATCTTGATTTCGTAATTCAGAAGCTACAAGAATGGATTTGTGTGGCATGATCTCTGCGAAGATGATCTAATTCTGCCAGCCCGTGGCAATGAATATGTCCTCAAAGGATCAGAGCTCTTTGAGGAATCTAATTCAGGTAAATATTATAACTGACTTTATTTAGGTGGTCCTTAGTGAACCAATACGTGAGGCCTTAAACATCATGATTTGTCTTACAGATCGTTACAGTCCCATTAGTAATGTCAAACTACAAAGCCTGAAGCAATTGCCGGAGCCAGCTTCCTCTAGGAGCCACGATGAAGCTTCCTCATCCTCTAGCTTGAATGGGAAAGAGACAAGACAGTCCCAAGATGATGAGCTTTCCCCGGGACAACTTACTGGTTCCTCTGATGCTTCTCCGAAGTCTAGAGCTGGAAAAAGTAGCACTCTTAGCTTGACAGAGTACAAAATCTACAAGACTGATGGATTGGCTGATGCATCAACTCAAACAGAAGAAGGTGGTGGTGGAAGACATAAAAAACTGGAAATATGCACAAGGGGTGTATCAACAGATGATGGGTTGTTGGAACCTGAATGCTATAAAACCAGTCAAGCCCAAGCATCTCAAATGAAAGATAATTCAGAAATCTGTAGGGATACGGTTTCTCCTCCTCCCTCAACTTCTAGTCCATTGTCTTCTGCTGGTAAAACTGAAACTTTGGAATCCTTGATCAGAGCTGATGCTAGTAAGATGAACAGCTTTAGGATTCTGGAACATGAAGACATTCGGGTTCCGACTAACACAAGACTGAAGGCCTCAAATTTGCTGATGCAACTGATCTCTTGTGGGTCAATATCTGTGAAAAATCACAGTTTTGGTCTTATCCCATCCTATAAGCCTCAGTTTTCCCATTCAAAGTTCCCTTCTCCCCTGTTTTCAACTTCTATCATGTTGGGTGAACTTGATTGCCTAGCAGAGAATCCAAGGATGATGGCTCTGAGATTGGAGGACAAAGAATATTTTAGTGGGAGCTTAATTGAGACCAAGATACCAAAGGAAGAAGCACATGGACGTAGTGTTTTGAAACGATCTTCTTCCTACAATGATGAGAGGTAGGTTTTTGCCTTCAACTCTATTGTTGCAACATTACAAATTAGCATGTGGAAGGGTTATTGCTTCCTTTCCTGCAAATTATGGTTCTGGCAAATCAATCCAATCTTGCAACACTGAATGGTGCATTCCATGTTTAGTTACTTAGGCCATGGACTGCACTAGCATGCTTATTTGAAGTTGAGCTCTTGAAGGATGATAGATATATAGAACGATTTTTTGGGTTGGCAGTACTGATTTTTGGATCGTACTCTAGATTCTTGTTAAACAGTTTATGAGGGTAGGCTAAAAAACCAGGTGAGTTGCAAGCTTGTGCTTTAACGCCCCCTTCTCTCACAAGTAAATGATTCTTCATGGAAAAGCAAAACAATATATTGAGCTGCACGCTTTTTGCAGTCCAAAGTTGTTTCAGTGAGAAGACTTATTGTAGCTCTTTACTTTAAAATTGCGTTGCTTCTTTTCAATGATATATTTTTTAATTTAGTATGAAGATTTGAAATTTAAAATTTGAACGGTTAAACATCTCATACTTCGGAGTTCGGATCACTTTGTTTGAATCTGTTCCAATGTATATAAAGGAGAAACTTTATTACGGCCTCTTCTTCATTTTTCTATTGCCAATGGCTTGTCAGAGGTGACAGTACTTCATGGCATGATAGAACGTCACATGGAAATGGAGCCTTCAGAGGCCAAAAACAGCTGCTTCCTGCTGTTCTATAAGTTATGATTAATGAATGATATAATTCGTAGAAACTTCTAATATCATCATGCTCCCATAGCCCTTCCCCGTTCTTTCAAAGAGCAAAACTGCAAATGAGATAAAAAAATATACAATAGAAAAAGGAGCGGAACAAAGGATCTCTGGAGCAAGAAAACTTGAGGGTTTTCGTCATCAGCTTATATAGATTGCCTTTCTGAAACTCCACTTGTAATTGGATAATATCCCCTGTGCCAATAGTTGACATTTCAAACCTCAGTAAGAAATTGACTTCTCTCAAATAAAGTAGATATTATTTTTGCACTTGAGGAAATTTTCTCAATTTGGACTGCAGGGCCTGCAGAGAACTCAATTCACAAGATGACAAGGAGGAATCATCGGCAGGACATTCAAAATGTATTCTACGATCAATCAAGGCTTCATTGAGCAAGCATCCACGAAGTGAATCAATAAGGTCCCCTGTTTCTGATGGACCAAGAAACTCCTCGGATAGAATTGATGGTAAAAGCATATCCCCTGCGACTTCAAACGGTTGCAGCAAGAGGGTAACTGAACCCTCAACAGGCAAAAAGCTATGGAGGAAGAAAGATTCATGCAAGGAGGAGGTGATCAAAATCGAAGAAAGTTAAGTGTTTTCTCTATCACAATTCTCTTCATGTTATTCATGTGTCAGTATGTTCTCCAGGTTTTCAGCAGTATTGATTGATAATTTTAACTTTACCCCAACAGGCTTGCTTCAGGAGCTCGGGTTATAATCCAGTCTAAACCATCTTGCGATACAGCTTCCACCACCTCTTAAATTTCAAGTTTCACGGGTTAGGCGAGGGGCGAACTGCTAGATTTCAGCTTTAGTTTGAATTCAGCATGATGGTGAATATATTGGTAGGTCCACTTGACAGTCTCGTAGAATCGATGTATTCGTAGATACCTCGCTGCAAAGGAAAGGTCGCAAGGTCAGTGTGGTCCTCGTGGTCCATTTCCTGTAAATTTTTTGAGCGGGTCTAGGCGATCGCTTATTTTGGAGCAACCTCCACACCCCCCTTTTGAAAAGTTCCAATATTCTCCTATTAGGCTATCACCACCCGTCTTTTTTTCGATAGTTTTATTGCATTGCCAAGGTTCCAAGATGTCAGAAGGTGTTGGGTCATTAAAACCCCTATCTGGGCATTGGTGCTGATCTTGCGAGACATGAGTTAACGATAACTCGGATAACGACGCTATTACAGAAAGTTTGAACTTCAAAAGGCAGCTAAAAGCTATATGCAACGATTCTTTTGGTGCCTGAAAAGTTCTGTATTTTTTTATGCCTTGGAATCGAAGTCGCTGTGTGAACACGATTTGAATTTGACCTTTTTCTGTTCCTGGTGGTCTAGGGGCCGGCCCCATAAAATCATACGCAATGATGACGAAGAAGATAATTGGGGGGACCAAGGCAATTGCTAATGATGCTGCTTGCCGAGTCCTCTGTTTCAAGCAATTAATATTTGGTTCTGAATTGAGACAAGGTTTAGGATTTCTATGAAACCTGAGTAAGCGAAATCAGGTGTAACAGAAACGGGAATATATTAGCTCATACTAGTGAACATGTGTACAGATATGAGAGAACTTTATTCCGAGGATTGAGGCAGAACAGCAGGATGAGGGGATTCTGAATGCTTTTTTTGTCTGGAAAGGTACTTGGTACTTTGATGCTTGTCTGACCAATGCGATGTTGAAGACCTACAAGAATTATTCTGCGGGGGGTTGGTTTTGCTTTTACTTGAAGGACACGTAGGCCACCTGGTCCCTGGGCTTGATTCTCCATAGCTGAGCAATCTTTGTTTTCCCTCAGAGGAAAGTCTTTGTTGGAGGAGCCCTGCCCTGCAATGGTACTGTGCAAGTAAGGCAGCGACCTTTTGCCCTTAACATTAGATTTAGACTCACCTTTTGTGGTGAAGGACGCTTATTCAATTTTCATTTCAAATAAATACGAAAATGCAACAAGCTTCTATCAAAATAAATACATACGCATGCATGTTTTTGAAAAAGAAAATGTTGGAGTTTTGTTTTCACTGAGCCTTAAATTTGAATATAAATTTAAAAGTACACCACAAACGATTTTTCTTGTTTTCTGCAAACAAATGGAAGCCCTTGGTTCGAGAAATTAAACATAATGTACTCTACCATAGAAAAATGGAAGCGTTTTAAACTATAATGCCTAAACACAACCCATCTTAACTCGTATAATATAACACGATAACTGCCGCTTTTTTTTTTTACTTTTAAATTGCTGCTTTTATACGCATGAAATGACTCCTGAGCAGATGCAACACTTGTATAATTCTGTTAAGCTGCATTTTGCTCAATTTCTCAAAATAATCGCATGCTACCACATGACATGCTTTTCTTCGTATTTTTGAGATTTAGAACCTTTGATTCTGGATGATCATATTTTTTTTAGTCTTTGTAAGCTTGGTTTTGGAGACACCATGGCACATCAGTGTTTTGATGTTTACACGTTGCTGCCAAAAAGACTAAAAGCTTGTTTGGAAGTCCGATCGAGAATAGTTCTTATGGAGTTCAAGATAAAATATAAGTTTTGGAGAATAAATTTTATGGATTTTGAGATAAAATTTAAGTTTTAAAAAGGTGATTGCGTTTGGAAAGTTTTGGTGAGAATAACTTACGGATTTTAAGGCAAAAAGTAAGTAAGAAAGATGAAAGAGATAGAAAAAGAAAGAAAAAAGAGTAAATAGAAATTTATTTGAGAGAGAGTGTGATTTGAAAAGAAAATATCTTTTTCAAAATCTAAATTTTAAACCTAAGTTTTTTTACAAAATTTAGATTTTGAAAAAATATGAGTATTTAAATAAAATTTAGGTTTTGAAATATGTTTCAAAAAACCCAAAAATTGAGTTCTGCGGTGGCTCTTTTCAGCCATTTAATTGTCAATATATAAAAAGTCACGTTTTATGCTTTTAGCTTAGCGTGTAACTTGATACATAATTAGGTTGAAATTGATAATCACTCTGGAAGCTGATGAAGCAAAAAGAGACAGAATAGATAACTGCATTAAGAAACAGGACTTTTACGTACAAAACTTCCGGACCTGCCCACTATTTTTTTTTAATATAAACCCGATACCATAACTCAAACAGATCATTACAACAAATTAGGAGGGATCAAACCCTCCGTCCACCATCTGTTGCAAAGAAGGTGGGGTTACTCATAGATACAAAAATTACCTAATAAATTATGGGTCTTTTTTTTCCTTGTAACATGATGAAAAACAATACAATATTTTAGTCCCTGGTTATTGACATCCGAGCTTCATCAATAATCTCTTTAAAAGGAAGGTTCTCATATCACCCTCTTGACACTAGATTTACAACTTCAACACAATTTGTGATTACCTTGATTTTTTTTTTTTATAGTCCCGCACCTAGCATAGCTGAAGACTTGGTATAAAGGCAACAAGTTCCGCAATGACTTGCCTAATATTACTATTTCAAGTAGGCTTACTACTCTGTTTCACAATAAGCGTCAAAATAGATTCAATGAAACAATAATAACTGAGAAACCCTCAGAGGAGAGGATATTCACAAGGCCTTCCCCTGTTTCTTCTTCATCTCACCACCTCAGCCACCGAAGAAGTGCATGCAGATGCAGTAGCAGTAGGGCCTCCCTGTATCTGTCTCGTGTTGTATGAGTTGCAACTCCGACACTTATGAGCCACAACGTGGAAATGCACTTGAGAGTTCACTCCACAATCATTACACAATATCCACACCTTATACCAACATGAGAAAAAAAAACCTCAATGACAACCTTAATTTTCCATTTCTTAAATCGTTCAGAGGTTGTCTTCATGGTTACTTACCATTTTGTCTCTGTAAGCTTCAGGCATTGGCGTCGAAGCAATCTATCAGAGTTCCAATGCCAGGAATTCAGTTTATAAGAGAACAGATAAGTCACTAATATCAACAAATTGTGATGGCCAGAAATAACACACATACCACTCGGTCGAGCTTCTTCCACAGGATTGACATGTCACAGATGGATTTTGAACAAACAGGGCATGAATACCTGAAAGCTCCAAACAAAACGGAATAAGTAGCTTTCAAGATATGCTCAAGGGGGTATATACATAAACAGGGGCCTCAGGCAGGTAGAGAATGAGGGTGCCCTCTCATTCATGGAATAAGATGGGTAAGGCCCAACAAAAATAACTCCTAGATTCGAGCTTGATAGGCCCAAATAAAAGCTATTACATCTATAGTATAAATTTATTGGCCCGAATATTTAGCTCAGGTCTAGTATACACCCAAACCAGCCTATCAAAGTGAGGTGGATGATGAATAAGTTTACCTGCAATGTTTCTCCATCTCTCTAAGACACTCCAGATGTATGGTATGGCCGCAAGGCAAGACAGTGATGTCTCTCAAGGTATCAAATAGATACTACAAATTTTTTTTTGGGGGGGGGGGGTTTGAAAAGTATCTCAGTGACCATGAGAGAACTTTCCTGTAAAAGATTTGAGAAATGAATTTAGGTCTCGTTTGCCTTGCCTCAACACAAACAGGGCAATTCTGATGCATTGCTCTTTCCACGCATCGGTGTCCTTCTTTCATCACATTGGAGTAGCAACAACCTAAAAGGAGCATAGGAAAATTTAGTCAGCCAAAGGATAAATGGGAAGCTGGGATTTATATTTTTGGATTTATAGAAGAAGCCTTCGTGTAATGAGACGGTTAGCTCACCACATTTCTTACAGTGGAAAAAATTATCCTTGCCTCCAGTTCTGTAAAAGTTTAAAAAGATGACGATTGCTTTCAGCCATGGGAGTTTTGGAAGGGAAAAAATGGGTGAGAAGTGAATGAAGATGTTACCTGCATATGCCACATTCATCGCAGTGGTATTGTTTCTTGGAAATCTGGAAGAGACGAAGGAGCACTCTTTTAATATATAGTTTGAGAAACCAAAACATGGAAACAGATACAGGGAACTCAATGCCGATGATGACGTTGGGGAACTTACATCATCGTCGAAGAATTTGCAAGTAGCACAAAAGTACCTCCCCATGCACATTCCACAGTTGATGCAATACTGCTGAACCTGACATAATATGAGTCAAATAATGGGTCAATAACAGCAGTCTCAATTGCATTAATCATCTTTTGATCCAAAGAAAAAGTTTAGAGAACTCACATCTTGTTCAGTGTCACATGATGAACAGATGACCTGGAACAAACAAAAAAACCATAGGAAACCAGGAATAGAGTAAGCAACCTCAACTACTGTGTACCAAAATGACAAGAATTGGGATTCAAGAAAAAAGCGAACCTTCAGGATGTCGTGGCGGGGCACATCGTGATGATCGATGGGGTTAATGTCTTCGGAGTTCTGCTGACAAAAAAATAAAATAAAAAGGGAAGCCCAATTGAACTATGTGGAAAAAGAAATGGGAAGAATCTGAGAGAGAACAGAACAAAGGAGGGTACCTTAGCTTCATTATGGCAATGGCGGCAGTCAAAAACTTCATTGCAACAGGGTGCTCTGATCTTGCACCTCCTTCTGTAATGTTTGCAGCTAACAGAAACAGAAGCAGAGGAGGGAATGAGTTAAGAGAGAGGAAGAGAGGGTTGGAAGATAAAAGAAAGAGAGGAGGAAGCATACCCAAAACGCTGAATAGGGAAATCAGAGGATTGAGAGAAGCAAGGAGGGAGGGAGTTGAACTCCATGGTAGACGACGACGACCATCGATAAGGAGAGAGAAAGGAGAATTTATATATGAATGAGGGAGGGAAAGACGGTGAGAGACAGAGAGAGGAAGGGAAATCCACGAGTTGCAGAGGATGGGGATGCTGACGGGGCAACACGTAATTAAGGATGAGGTTGGGCCACTCTTTGAAATTAACCCCCGCAAAAGTAGTAACGACAACTATTCATACGCTGCATGCTCACAAATTAATTACTATATTATAGATAATCTGATTTAGAATAGTGCCAATTTTAAAATGGAAAGAAAATAATAGATAGATTGAAAAAGGGCAAATGGTTAACAGTTAAGGAAGGGAGCAGTGAAGCAGATAACTCATAACCGTGCACCATTATTGATACACACACACTTCATAATTAATGCATCAAGCATGGAACTGCTTCTCTCCCACCGCTCTAAACAACAACACTCCAAATTTACTCACGACCATGGAATTCACAAAAACGGTAATACCAATAGGCCCATCCCATCGGAACGTATGTCCACAGACTTGAACCCAACCGTTTGCGTTGAAGTCAGACCCCTTTCCTCTTAGGTACGTCTATACGATAAAGCTGGGAAGTGGAGACATATATTTTTCGTGTATGTTTCTGCCAAGTTACCTGCAGAAACTCTTGCACTTATCATAAGGATTAGAGCTTTCACAAAATCAAACTATGGCCACATCGATGCTTGACATGAATGAGTTGGGGTGCACGACTTCATGGACGACCCAAACTTTGATCAGTTCATCAGTT
The DNA here is from genome assembly GCA_025593235.1 of Vachellia pachyceras. Classification (NCBI taxonomy): domain Eukaryota; kingdom Viridiplantae; phylum Streptophyta; class Magnoliopsida; order Fabales; family Fabaceae; genus Vachellia; species Vachellia pachyceras. The sequence continues at coordinate 11,837 of JANTPZ010019958.1, read as the reverse complement.
TAGTTCAGGGTGAGAGCCAATTCCTTCCATGCCCATGCGCTTCAGACCCATTTCTCTGCTCCAACAATTGCTTGGCTGTTCATGACCTGATCCCACACTCTCCGCTTACCTCTTTCTCTTGTTTTGATGGAGACATTCAGGCCAAGGCTGATGAAAGATACGCAGATCATCGGCAAGACGATGATGATGGGGACGAGTCTTCTGCAGCGGCCGCTACAATGGGTGTTAATAATTCGAAATGGACGATTCTTAAAGTATCCCACACATTAGCCTTATAGTCACAAGATTACAATCAAGGATCATCGGATTAAAGCACCACGAGGATACATGTTGAAGGCGCATACAACCACTTATTGTTCTGCAAGAAGGTCATGCAGGTTGATCTGTTTGCTCCATGTATTGAAGAATTTAAGCGTGCATAATATATGAGTGGGATTTATGTTTAGATAGAGGGGATTCAAGTGGAAGAAAGAGTTTTATGTGAGAGCGGAAATCCCAAGAAAGGTGCTGGGGTGGCTTCCTCACTCTACAGGGCTCTCGAGTCTGTGTCAGGGTGCAGTGTTCGCAGTTCACAGCTGGCCACGCTTTGCGACTCATTTCAGCTTACGTTAACATTGAAAGTAAGCGAGCTCTCTGTCTTACTCCGATGTTTGTATTTAGATTTAGCTTGATTTATGGTTTCTATTGGTTAGGGGAAAATGAGGAGGTTGAAGTTCGGCCAAGCTCAGGTTGCGAGGCAGAGACCAACCTCCCGAATCTGAAGCTGGGGGTGACAGACGCTCTTCTCAACCAAGGATTCGAGTTCATGCCATAGTTTCTTCAGCTTGAGGTGTGTCATCATGTGTGAGACTCCAGGATTCGAGTTCATGCCATAGTTACACAGGACATATAATTGTTTACTCGGAAATCGCAGGATCCCGAGTGAGAAATGCCTTTATAACTGTCATGCTATCGAAAACAAAAGAATCTTGAATCTTGATGTCGGAAGGGGTCCTTTATTCTGGATCCTCCTATGTGGCTATCAGGTATCAATTCCACAGGATCGGCCTGTTTTCTCGGCGTTGGATCTCTCATTTTGTATGTAAATCAAGATAAAACTATCTCGAAATCTGTAGAAATCTTTTTGAAATTCATAAAACCATCTTAAAATCCATAAAATCACTTCGAAAGCCGTAACTCCTTTCTCCAACGGAGTTCCTAAACACAATTGAGCAGATTTCCTTGATACCTGATTGGTTGGAATCCGTGAGACATATTTGGGTACAAGAATTGTTACTCGGCCAAGTCCAGTATCTCGCTGGTTTTTGTTATGCAAGGCGTGGACAATTCCATCCTTTTTTTTTCGGTTGAATGTGTTCAGAAATCAGAAAGCCACTCCGTGCTGACATGTTGGGAAAGCACATGTATTTATAAATCTCTTTCCTTCGTGCTTACCCTCGTCTTGTGCTGCTAAGTAAGAAAGGCTCGTAACAGTACATATAAATTCAAAAAAGTTCCGATGAACCTTCTAAAATAACAATATATATAACAGCGGAAAACAACATACAAAAGGTACCTATGAACTTTCTAAAATAACAACATCAAGGAAGGATTTGCAGAACAAGCAAGATTCAGAAGATATAACAATCATGTCATGTCTCTTTTGACTAAAGTAGGCACGGTGATGGTAAATGAAGTCACACATAACCGGTCATAAAACCTTAAAGAGCATCATTATTTTTGTATATATCGCTCCAATTCAACCATCAAGCTTAAGTCGTATTCTCACCGTCAGAAAATAATCATTTTAAAAAGGTGATTATGGTTATCCTATTTGGGGTCAAGTCCAAGAAGATTATGGTTATCCTTTAGTGGCCATGGCTAGTACGCAGGCAGACGTAAGCCATGAGTTCATCTTCTGCCTCCTCAAGTGGATATTTAATTTGTGAAATTGTAGCAGTTTGAGCTATTTTGCGTCACTCCCAAACAAATATCTCTCTCAGAATGTGATTCATAAGATTCAAACTCTCAACATACATTGCTTAAGAAAAGAGTGCCTTCGAAATAATCAAGTAGTTATTTATGCTTAATGTCACGGGGCCATTACCCTCTCCCCCAAAAGACGTCTTCGCAGAGTACGCAGCGACACTGTGGCCACCCGAACAGTGCCCCCTACTCGTGTCCAAACCCCGGACCGGATCCATGAGGGCTGGGTGTCACAAGGGCCCATTACCCTTTCTCCACAAGGACGTCTTTTGGGGGAGAGGGTAATGGCCCCGTGACATTAAGCACATGAGTGAAGCTTTTTGCAAGCAAGTGATCTGTTATAAAAAAAAAAATGAGTGGCTGCCAAGCTAGATTCTTCGTGACGTGTGAGAAGTTACACAAAGTCGAGTTGGAGTATTAAGTCCACCACTTGAGAGACTTTAATGGTTAAGCTTTTCACTACAAAAAAGTTTAGATGGGTTGAGGCTCAGAGAATTAATCATCAGAATCAGAATATGCCTTTAGATGGGTTGCACATAAGTAGAAACAAAATTTTTCTCACATATTTACTTCAGAATCTGTAAACTAGTTCTTCTAACGAATTCTAAAACACAAGTGAAATGACATATTATTCAAGGAGGCTACAAATTGAATTGGACAAAGGAAGTGGGAGGAATGGGAAGTTTTGGGAATTTGAACGAAGTAATTGAGAGTGGGAGGATGCATTCGAATCCGATCCTGGATGGAAGATCTACGTGCGGCGTGACTCATACAACCAACACACGCACCTCTCTCTTACCTCCTTCGGTGTTTAGTTGGGAATTTTTTATTTCTAGCTGTACATGTAAATCAAGATAAAATCAGAAATTCATAAATTTTTCTTAGATTCCGTAAATTCTTTTCAGAATTTGTAAACTTCTTTTTTCCAACGGATATCTAAATACACTCTCAATTTGCTATGCTAACAATCTCCTCCCTCCTTTTTTTCCGCTTCGGGATGGCTCAAATAATACCTTACTTATCAAAAATTAATGACAGGCCAATAAATATTAAGTAGCATGTCGCACAAGCTTAAGCCTGCTCACCCCACCACCAAATTGAGCCATTTCATTATAATTTAGATCTCCAGATCATTAACTCCTAATGATCATGCCGCCATGTCCAGTGCTGGAGTCCAGACCTGAGAGCAGTGGGGGCAATTTTTTATTTTTAAACAAATGACAACAAGCTTGTTAGTATAGATAATTTGAGTGGGTTCAAATCTTTAAAACTAGTGGTTGCTTAATAAAAATCTAATAGTAATTTATATATAAAGTAAAAAATTCAGTGGAAGCATTTACCCACCCTGAACCAAATGTGGCTCTGCCCCTGCCCATGCCCCCCTTTCTACATACAATTCGCTATCATTCCATTAATCCATATTTAAGTTCACACTAATATTCTGTACCATCAACATCAATATATAGACATGTGCAGCGCCTTTCGCTTTTCTTCAAGTTACACATATATGCACACCTTCTAAAACCAGAACGTTACCAGTGCACAGTACGTGTTTGTGAGTCAGAACGATTTTACAGATTTCGAGGTAAGTATATATGAAAATTTTTGTTTCGACTTATGTATAACGTGATTGTGAATCAGTTTCCAACTAATCACTCTCCATTAGTATCGCATCCACGTATATATAAATACTCCTGTTGTCCGGTAATTAATATAAGGTAACTGAAATATAGTGCATGTACGTGTACATGACGGTACATTAATTAATGGATAACAATTAAGCAATGGTATTAACTCATAATTGCGGGGATATGAAGTCATTGATACGGAGGAGTAGAGTTGTAGGTGGGTCTACCGATGGGTGGCAAATTTATCTGTGAGGTTGGTGTGCATCTTTTCAAGTTCTCAACGATGGTATATTAGTGTCTGTTTAGAAACATCATTTCCCCAACGGTACACGCAAGCTAAGACAAACTCATATCGAAATCTGTTAAAATTATCTTAAAATTTACAAAATACCTTAAAATCTGTAAACTCATTTTCTCCCAACGAAATCCCCAAACACAAGGGGCTAACTCAATGGCTTACCTACTAGTGGACCATGCCTTAGTGGAGACGCTCCATTAAGTCAATGACTCTCGTTCATACCCTCTCATCTCAGTAACTAACAATTAATATTTTATTTCTTTCTCTATATATATATATATGTATATGTAATTGAGGCAATAACTCCAAGATTAAAACAAAAAAAAAAGAGTGGCTTTTTAGTTTTTATGCGTCTCACTGTACTCTCCCAAAAAGTCTAATCATTACCCGTAATATATGACAGCATACACACACACATACGGGTCATCTATCTTAACTACCATGCATATTAGTTGCTGTTTGGTTCCAATCAAGTCAGGATTAGATGTACGCGCATTAACCATATGTACATTTACATCATGTGGTTTGTTCGCTTCCATTAAATTCTAGTTTGGTTTGGGGCACTGGGTGGGTGAGTTTTAGAACTGTCATGCTCCAAGGATGAGAGTACGTACAATATGGTGTCTATGTACATGTATATATGGACCCATCTTCTAAAATTTGAAGTGTGTGTGAATTATATAGCACCACGTTAATCCATCAATTCTTCCCATTCACATTCAGATATATATATATATATATCTCAAGCAATTGTTGTGACAGATGAGCTGCAACCTCCTCAGCCTATCGTACTTTGAAAATGATGAAATGACTAAGAGGGAGTCA
>JANTPZ010019955.1:0-13339 GCA_025593235.1 Vachellia pachyceras | reverse complement strand
CTAATCCAAGGAAAGGGAGGATAAAACAGGTTGACTTCACCTGCATCCGAGGACCATTAGTTTATCTTCAACTGTAAGAACCTTGGGCCTCTGGCAACAGAATCACAGTCATTTAAGGTAAGAAGCTTGCATCAATCAAACAATTTTAACAAGAAAACCCCCCCGGGGGGGATCCTTCTTCTGCTAAGGTAAGAGGAAGGCAGAGAGTTGAAACTAAGTAACACCTGGGCTGAGTTCTTCTTCAGAAGACTGGTAAGTAAATTTCGGTTTTCTGCGTCTTGCCATAACCTATCATTCCAAAAAATTAAAACTAGTTACAATACATACAATCTGATAGCAGGTAATTTATGTTCAGAAGTCTGAAATTAACAACGAAAATCGAGAAATTACGAAAATAAAGACCGCCGCATTATCCCGCTAAAACACCACATAATCGATCCAGATGCAATTTCCACAATCTGGCTGATGCTTTTTTAATTTAAAAAACTCGGAATTGTATAAAAATCTGCAGACCTCGAGTCCAATAAAGATGAAAAAAAAGACAAAGGTAGAAATCTCCAGCTCCAGATATCGCAAAAGACATCTCAAAATAACCATATTGGTTAAATCGACAGAAATGCGATCAGCACTAAACGAAAATTCAGCTCCAACCATTGTAGGAAAGTCAAGTGCAGAACCGAAAATTCACAGAAAGGGAATCATACCGGCCAGCGACGTAAAGCCAAGCAACGCAAGAGAAGAAGGCCATCACGAGCGACGGCTTTGAGGTGTGAGGAGACTTTGATCTCCCTCGCCTATCGGCTTTCGATGAGGTCGTCGGCAAAGTCTCCATATTGAGCAAATGGATTCGAATTCACTGCTCGCTTCAAACAGTATTTCAGCGTTTTTGGTTCCGAGTCATGCCAATTTCAAGGTGGAAATATGCACAACTCAGGCGTAGGAAAGGCGAAACGGAATGATTTACTCGTAACTGATACTCTGAATCTGATGGACTATGAATCTATTATTACCTTGCAGGTCACGGTCAGTTTCCTCCATTTTCCCTCCCCTTTTCAACCAATATTAATAGTGCAGAGAAAAACAGGCACCCGAAGTCCCGAACCAAAAAAAAAAATCAATATTTTACCTTCCTAAACAAGATATTAGCAAACAACTAATTAAGGGGTGATCAAGAAAATCAATGCAAGAGATGGAGTATTAATTATTAAATGATGATAGTCGTGAAGAAAAAGTTCATATTTATAACTGCATATTTGGAAAAGTCTAAATCGAAGGCAATCGTTAGATTTTTTTTTGTTTCCTATTACCAGAAAGTAACAGAGCGAAGCCTTGAGATTTTATTATGGCATATCGGTTATCCAACTTTACTTTTCTATGCTAAAAAACGGTGAAAAATACATCTTTAGTTCGCTTTTCCACATCATGGATGGGAGGTTTCATTTTTAATATTCCATCTCGTCAATATGAGTAGGACAGGACATTCTTTCGTATGCGAGGGAGGGAAATGATGGGAAAAAAAATTGTGTATAATGTTTGCATATACAATACTATTTTTTCGCCAAAAATCAGTCATATTTGGATTTATGAATACACTTTCACTTTCACGTTTGTTGATTGGTAGCATTGCTTACGTCTATATTTCTACCATCTTACCTATCAAAAGCAAACGCTTGAACAAGACATGCTAACTGGTGCTATGATCTGTTTCCCTTGAGCAGGAGAGGAACAGAAGTATGCATTTCATAATAAACAAATCATCTTGGGTGACTTCTGGTATAGTAGACCTCTTGTGTTTACCATATGAAGTTAATTAAACAGAACATCAATTAGCTACGTATTTAGTTTTAATTTTTGTTTGAATATTTTATTATGGCTCTATTCGGCTCATGCTTGATTTCTCAAGCTTTACAACGGATTTAGATCCCAACCACTTCAATGGGTGTGTTTAGGAAGTCCGTTTGGAGAAATGGGTTTACAGATTTCGAGATATTTTGCTGATTTCAAGATGGTTTTATGGATTTCGAGATGGTTTTATATTGGAATGTGTGCACCGTTTGGGAAAATGTATTCCCAAACAAGCACAATAACTGCTACGAAAGAGCTTTTGAGGAAGATTAGGTGGGAGAAGTATATTTAGGATTTAGCTCCCATAACATATTTTATATATAACGAAAACCTATGGAAAATTAAAATTCCCCAGAAATTTTATTTCGTGGTTAATTTTCTAAATATTGACAAGTGAGCTTGATTTCCCAAGAGGCCTATCAGACATCTTGCAAGTTACCCAGATAACAATTTTCACTGCTAAGCCTTGTAGGTCAAGTTACCCATAAATTGAACCCAAAAGTTCCTGATCTTATGCAGATAAAATTATATCTTTACAGGGGAAACAACATTTCATTCACATTGCAGCAGTTGGTCTGACTGGTTGATCGGCCGAGAACCCTTTCAGACTAAGAGACAGCTTAACATTGACGAATCTATTTCACTAGACTAAAACATTATATACATTCACCGGCTAAGAGTTCAACCTAATCGTGATTATAAAAAAGACCTCATTCTAAAATCAGTTTATTTAGGGGAAATGCCCCAAAAAACAAAGGCATACAGCGTTGGTTTTCAACATGCAGATTCAAGGAATAGCACCCCAATATAAATAATGGAAGGAGAACCACCTCAAGAAAGGATTGGCTTTGTCCACATTAAGCTACATAAATGTATGTTATACTCCCAAACTGTTCGTGCACCAGTCTGCCATATTAGCTATCACGAAGCCTGCAAACACCTGCATTTCAATGGCAAGAGAATTCTCCCATTAATATGTGAATAAAGGGGTTGAATGATTTTATTGGATGTCCCAGAAAAGATGAGGGTGGGTTCCTCTTGATGTATCAAAAAAGGTGGGAATAAAATGATTTGCCGACTGTGACTTGTATACGAGTCACTTGCCAGCAAATTGTCTAGATAAAATTCTATAGAACATTATATAGTTCTTTTTACAAGCATTATGCATAGTTTTTGTCAGTCCAAATGGAAGAAAGGATCTTCCCACTGGAACCACCTAGGCTAAAGTCCAGGATGGTCTGTTTGGTAATAGATAACATCAAGATGAATATCTCCTTGTAGATTTAATAATATTCATACCTCAACGGAGCCAAGCATGTATATTGCTGAATAAGGCCGACCATGGATCACCATGTCTGCCAACATAGCAAGAGGAATAGTAAGTGACATGCCCAAAGTGGCCACAAGGGGAGTTGTCCATACAACAGAGACTGCCCTGAGTAGATGAGAAAACCTCTAATATAAGATTTTTGAGTGGACCATGAATGTGTAAATTAAAAAGATTGATTTCAATTACCACATGTAATCAGACAGGACGCTACCAATAAATCCATTGGCATGAACCACTTCATCCACCGTGGCAGAGTGGGGAATCTTAAACTCAGGTTCAATTCCTATGGCCATCAAGGGCCAGACTGAAAGAAACATGACAGAATTAGCCATGACTTTATAAAGTTGAATATATTTTTTTCATAATGGAAAGATAAATCATAACAGCCACCACAAAAACACAAAATGAGGGGATATAGGAAGTGGGAAGTGCGAGAATGTGCATTAAGACTAGTGCATGGTTGGAGAATCTAATAAGTTGGTATTGATGAATAAATTTAGAAGCACTGCTTTGGTAAATACTTGCCAAGCCACCATAAAGCTACTAGTATAAACAATCCAATATATCCAAACAGCTTTTGCACATCAACACTTTCTCCTTCTTTACCGGAAATGTTTTTCAGAAGAACTGGACATTAAAGGTCAAAGAAGTGGTCACAAGTCATCAAAACTACGTAAGAGTAAAAAGCCAACAGCTGAGATGTTAACTTACCTGCAAAGAGACCATATGTCATGGCTGATAGAAGGCCGAAAAGGTCCCCAACAAGAGAACGCTTTCCATTACTGAACACAAATACCAAAATGCAGGCAGATGATTTCCCAAAAAAAAAATTGCAGAGAGAAAGAGCTCAAGTGGAATATGAGGAAAGGCATAGGCTGATTAGGAAAAAACAAGAAGACATTTATCTCTGAACGACAAAGAAAAATCAGAGCTGTAAGTGAAATTTCAACACCCTCGGATATTCCTTTTCGTCGGGGTTCCTAGAAGTGATCATAATTGTTCAATTTTAACACTTTCCTGCATTGCAGATGATGAAATATAGAATGCCCATGTATTCGAATAAGTCTCTGAAATTAAATTATTTGATATATAGATCCACCATCCCAGTAAGCATTGTTTTCTATAATGAAGCTATTATACTATTTTGGGATCAGTGTTTACCGTTTTTCAATCACAAAAAGCAATCCTCTCATTTTGTACAAAACAATACAAATAGACTTCACAAATCACTCATTTAGATTTAAACAAGGTTATTAAACTCTAGTGCTAAATCAAACAAGGAGTTTGTTTCGGCGATATTATGAAAAGAAAATGAGAAAACAATCCACATAACTAGTAAGCATGTGTGGGATGGCTCAAGGCCTCAGGCTATGCCAAAAGTAACTCACAGTCACAGGCATGAAAAATAACTTTAAAATTGAAACAATTTTTTTATTCATTGCTTTTTGTGTTCTGTTTTTTTTTTTAAATAATCAAGCCTTCTGAAATTAACTTTTCAATATAGTATTCAAGCATCACACCAATCTTTACTCCAACTTATTGACTTATCATGTTTGATGAGACACAAAATATTATCAAGTCTTTCAATAAAAATTGAATTTTTTTTTTGTTACATAAAGAGAGCCAAGAGCTCAAGAACAAGAAGAAGTTACACAAAATGGGGAGATAGTCCCAGTAAATCATTCGCACACAATTCCCGGAGATGGTGCGGGCACGAGTAGTAAGTTCTAGAAGTGGAGATGGCCTCCTTAGCTAGGACGTCAGCCAATCTATTCTGTTCCCTTGACGCGTATTGGATGATTACATTCCAGTCCCTAGCCATGAGTTCTCTAATATATGCAAATAATAAACCACTGTTAGTAGAATCACCATTAAAATTAAGCATGTCTACCAGAAGTTTGGCATCTGATTCGATAATGATATTCCTGAATCCGCAATCAGAAGCTTCCAGAAGGCCTTTGTAAATAGTCCATTCCTCAGCCTTATGAGATTCACTTAGACCAAGTTTTTTGGTAAACCCCCTAATCCAAATACCAAAGTGGTCTGATGACACCTCTGCATCCTGCCCTCATAGAGGATCAGGCCACCGCTCCATCAACATTCACTTTAACCCATCCTCTATCAGGAGGTCTCCACTGATGAGATTGACCGTGGAAAGTATTAGGTTGGAGCTGAAGGATGTCATCAACTTGAACAAAAGATTTCTAAGAAGCAATGATCATAACATAGGGATTCAAAGGTTTTAAGAAATGTTCATTAAAGATATCCTTATTCCTCCATGTCCATAAGAGCCAACATGCCACTCCCCAAAAAAAAGGTCCCAGTTACCAATAGACCTTATACTCAAGTCCCTTTTCAGATTCATAGCAACCCAATCCCGTAAGGAACAGGAAAAGAAGCTAGCACTATGAGAAGGATTAACAGCTCTAGACCATATATCTCTTGCATAATTGCAATCCCGGAGCACATGTAAACCATTCTCCTCTTCTTCGTTGCAAAAGGAGCCAAATGGAGAAACAGAAGACCAAGAACTCCTCCAGGCATTGGTAGGCAGTCTATTGTGAAAGACCTTCCAAAGAAAAATTCTTATCCTTTCAGCTCCTCTCCATTTCCAAATGAGTTTATACACGGGCTTGTACGTATTTGATGGCTCAGGCTCAATAACAAAATAAACACTCTTAACAGTGAAACTCCCAGAAGGAGTATGAGCCCATAAATTTTTTTTTTCGGTATAAACCATCCGGTATCTTGGGGTATCATGGGTTCATTGCCCGCCCTAGACTAATCCGGACCCCCGCGAGGAGACCTTACGGTGGTAGCGAGGTACCAATGGAACAACCTCTTTGAGGTTGCGTTAATTATCGCGTCTGTCACTCCCCAGGGTTCGAACCCTCGCCCTGAGGAATGCTGGTAGTAGCCCTTGCCAACTCTACCAAGCGCCCATAAATTTTAATTTAACACTCATGCATGTCGCCGGAGTGGTTGGCTCGCAGAGATCTGTTTTCGGTTATGAGTGGCGTGGCCGAAAGATTGGAGAGATTTTACTTCTGGGCCTAGCCAAGCCCATAACTGTTTATATGCTATTGGCATTCTCTGACTAGGCCCACATAATTACTGCCTTCCATTAATGGACTAACAGCAAATTAGGCGTAAAGACCAAAACAACCCTTTGGTTGCTACGCAGGACTCCTAAAAAGGCTCTAATGTATAATAGCGTAAGGGCATCCGATGGTTAAACAAGCATGTCCTGGCTAATTAGAGTATTAACACAAACAGTAATCGCATTCAGAGAGTAAGTATTTCTCTAGGAAAAACTTTGATTGATTTATGTTCTGCACTGTATGCCATCACATTAATGAATTCTTTTATGTCTTTTCTTTAAAGTAAATAAAGTAAACCGCTAGAGAACGCTGGCACATGGAAATACAAACTGCATAAGCGTAAAAGATGTGCCTATGGACTGCAATAACTATTCCATTGATTTCTTTGCTTTTCAAAGTTACATCAGTACATTAACCAAAATCTGTCAAAGTCAGCAATAAATTAAATTGTTATGTATCCGCTCGCTCACACAATTGGTTAGTTAAGCTGAATCCTATAGCATCTTCATTCTCAGCACTCAGAAGCATGCACTGGGCCTTTATTGCCCAGAACTAACCCAACCGAACCAAGTACAAATGCAAGGACATTTCATCAATACTCTCATCACCAAACCGACACATCTGTCACAATGACATGTTGTTAATTCTAATGGTAAGCCATTGATTCATAACTGATGAAACGATTCAGTTTGTAAAAAATTGACTCACCACCAATAAGATAATGAGATCAAATATCACTGCTGGTGTAAGAATATTCTTTCCTTGATGACCTCTATAAGCGCCGTCTAACCATAGCGAGCTTGATCCAACTCGTCTATAAAAAAAGCACATCCCTAGCACAACCATCAGATTACGTCTCGCAAAAGAATAGAAATGCCCAATTAGTACTGACTCAAACATAATTTTTAGTTGCAGCAGGGGGAGGATACAGCTGCTAACTGCTAAGCAGGAGATACACAATCAATCCTGAAGGGCGTCCCAGCTGTTGGATCAATTAACACCGAATTGAGCCAAGTTGATGAAGAAACTGACCTATGTAGACGCTGGAACCTAATTTCAAGGTGAAGAACCCCACAACACCTCAGCGGTTATTGTGGCAGCCTCTGCCTCTGATTCGGCAGACTCCCTCACCATCTTCAGGATCCGTAACTTAAACTCTTTCTTCTCCTCCTCGATCAATCCTTCACCCACTTCTAATTGTATAGCGAACCTTGCAACACAACTTGCAAATGGAAAATCCTTCAATTTGGATTCTGACTCTGTTCCTATGCAAGTCTCTCTATCCTTCTCGTCACGCCAATCCATTCTTTGCAAGTCCATGAGCTTTTTAATCAGGTCTTCTCTGAGCATCGCTTCAATTACTTCATCTCTCCCGATATAAGCCAGTTCAAGAACACAGTCCAAGGCTGCAACTTGAACCGACAAATCGTCCGAACATAAAAGGTTGATAATTATTGGGATTTCTCCAATTGCCAGAAGTTCATCCACCAACGGGCTTCTAATGAACCTTATCAGAGATGACAGGACTTGTATCGAACAGCTTGAAGCCATTGCTACTAAGGCCTTAATCGTTGGGCCCATTAGCACCAATCCGACAAAAACATTTTTGTTGAACCTAACTAAAGCGTCTATAGCCATAGCTGCTCGTTCTCGAACCCGTTTTGAACTAAATGGATCACTGAGTATATGCTCAAGAATATTGAATACCTTGGCCTTTAAAACCAAATCTTGAAAATCTATATCAAAACCTCTCGACAACCTCTTCTCAAAGCCAACCAAAGCCTTCACCTTGACGTCCTCGTTCGTGGATTCTACCAGGGTTTTGACGAGTCCTCTGATGGTTAATCGATCAACGTACGCTTGAATTTCAGACTCAATGTCACACGCAACACGGGAAATTTTGTAATTAATGATTTGGCGGTTGAGGAGTGATCGGAGCCCAAAACCTTCATACTTCTGAAGCTTCTCGATCAAGGCTCTGAGGGAACGGAGCAACTCAGAAAGCTTGTGAAGATTTGGATTGGCGGAGAAAACGGCGAGTGCCTTGCTTTCGAGCTCCAAAATAGCTTCAATGGCGACCTTAGAGTCATTCTTGAAGATAAAGGGAATGGAATTGGCTTGAAGATCTCTGGAAGCTTCTTTGAGAGCTTCTAACAGAGTTAGAAGACGCTGGGTATCTGTATTTAGGGTCTGAGGCTGATCCATTAGAGCTGAGAATGAGAACGAAATGGTCGTTGATTTGGGAGTGAGTAAGAGAACAGGTAGGTGGAGGTAGAAAGTGACCCTCAACAACAAGGAAACAGGGTTGTGCACGTGTGCGCGCGCCAAATACTCCGCTCAGCTTATATACTACAAGACAAAATATTATATTGCTTCCCAACTTTTCTAGACATTTCCACCTGCTTTTCACTTATTTTGTGTGTGTTTGGGAACTCCCGTAGGAGAATGGATTTTACAGATTTTGAGGTATTTTATGGATTTTGAGATGGTTTTACGATTTCAAGATGGTTTTTATGGATTTCGAAATGATTTTTACAGGTTTCAAGATGGTTTTGTCTCGATTTACGTGCACCGTTTTGGCAACGATGTTGCCAAACAAGCACTTTATCATATCGATGAAAAAATTTCTCGTTGAGAAAGCGTTCCATCTGTGTGTCCCAGCTCCATCCAAATTAATTAGGTTTATCTGGTTTTCTGAGATATGAGTGGTTTGATAAATTAAAAAAAGGTCAACAAAAACACACACACACACTCTTGTAACTATTCAATCCATATATAAATAGTGAAGGATCCTAAATATGTGATCATCAAATATAATATCCCCTGAATCAGGGATCTCGATACTTGAGTTGTGGAGTCCAGCGAAGATGAAGGTTAAGTTTTCCAGATTTAGCTCCATCCAACACAAAACTATCCTGAACTTCCATCTCTAGGAGGACCCTAGTAAGTGTCATCGCACTCTTCCAATTTTGTCCTGAAACATTCATACACATCATAGTATCAAAAAAAGTAAAACACGAAGTAAACTAAAAAAGCAGGTTCCAGAAAGTCAATCACCTGCCCGATGAGATCTTGATCCCAGATTTCAAGAAGCAACATTTCTTGTAATGCATCCTCCACGACGAAGTCAAATGTTTGGTTCCAAACAGGGTTTAGTCCAGAAGTTCCAAAAGTGGGAGAGACTTGTGGAAGGAGCAGAGTTGTTACCCTGGCCCTGAGTTTTTGGTCTGCTTTCTTCAACATGAGTACAACATAAGCGTTTGTTTTGCCCAGAAAGTCTGTATCTGGTAGGTCTTCAGCTGATATTACTGTCGCACATAGTACTCCTCTTACTATCACATATCTTTTTTGTGATTTGTTAACATCACCTCTCTTTGTCTGATCAGATGCTCTCTTAACAGCCTTCTCAAAAGTGGCCAGCCCGAAGCTACCATTAAACAGGTTTTTAAAGTTGTTTTCAACACCAAATAGGCAATACAATAACTCCATGCGAACCTATGTTTCAGAAACCTCAACATCCCTTGATCTCTTCACTTATACTAGTAATAATCTCCATTTGTGCTCCTCCTCACTTGATCAAGATCCACCTTCGTCCTGTAACTCTTCCCTTCTGCATTCTTCCAGAGATTGCCTCATTCAATATACAACCACCACTACTGTTAACAATATTGTAAGCTATTAATTGCAAGTCATCATTTCCTTGTGTTCTTCTTTTGAACGATCATGTATGTATTGATGTTTTTTTTTATTTATACTGGCTGGTGTGTGTGTGTGGGGGTAGCGCCCGCTAAGGGCGAGTGATTTGCAGAGAGTAGAGTATGGATTGGCAAGGGCTCGGTGGCCAATACGAGAAGCAGGTCGAACACGAACATATGTTTCTTTAAAAGATGGCGACTTTCTTCCCTCTGGATCTCTCTACCCAAACCCTTATCCCTTTCACCGGTTAAGATCTTCATTCCCCACTTCTTCCAGTTTTAAATGTTTTTATTTCAACTATATCATTGCATTTTACTGCTAAAACATATACAGAAAAGTTGACGCCGGCTATATAAGCCAATGAAAGAATAATAACCCCTAAATTGCTACATAGTAGTGATTTTTTTCAGTTTATTTTAAGTTATTAAAGTACTCATGTGCAATTTTGACGTGTATGTTATGAGATATTTGGATTAAAAAAATAACCTTTTTGGGTGCTTGGCGTTATCACTTTTACGAAGTTAATTGTTTTGGAAATAAGTAACAACAAAGGAAATTATATTTTTCACGTTTAACATGTTGTATCCGGTGTGTAAACATCAGTGGATCTTCTAACTTATTTACAACGTTGTACTCATTCTGGTGGTAGCAACGCCTGCAAATAAATATTTAATCCAAGTCGCGTCCGAGGACACTGTCCTTAAGAGCTATTCCACGACTACCGGCAAGTTGCGGCACTCCCCATGATTAAATAGATTCTTCCTGTAATGATACAGGGATACAGAACTAGCGGAATGTATAATAGAACTCAGCACAGCAGAAAATCAGAAAAGGAAAGAATAGTGCTCGAAAGCTCAAAAGTCGTATATATGGAAACTTTTCATTTGAAGTCTTTATATAGACCATGGACTTCATAATAAATTTGGGTAAATTTAAAACCTCATAATCATCAATTTAATTTCTTTAAAGCCATTTGCAATCATGACCTATCAGTTTCAAAAGTTAGCATTGAAAGCAATTAGTGAAATCCATTTAAAAGCATGAATATTGTGGGCATAACGTACATGAACAATTTCATATAAAATATGATTTATAGCATTGAGACAATGTACACATACTGTCTTATTATTGCTTCTAATAATCATATTAAAAATCCTTTTTCTCTCCAACGTACAAATCAGTCAATGAATTTAACTCCCATTATGGTGTATTAAAAGCAATAATTATTCATCCATAAAATTAGCTTACGAGGATAATCCTTTCAACTTTCAGATTCCACTTTGAAGGCTAATAGATTGATATTATCTGTCAAAATTTATTCAAAAAAAATTTGTGTGTTTCTACAAAACTCTTTAATAAAATGTGCTCAATATATACACATTTAACTCGTACACAAAGGTAAGGGAAAGTTGACAGGTTTGTCACCAATGACCTTTATCATGTGTAAACTCTTTTTTATAAATAATGTGAGACTTTTCCTTTAATACATCTACGCATAATATTTACACCATAACATAGCTAAGCTACATGCTCAACAATTGAGTTTGGCATAAGAATAACAACAAAACGGAAGTCTGTTTGTCCCATCCCCTTGAAAACGAAACTCGACAATGAAACGATATAGTAAAGACACAACGAGAGAAAAGAGGAAACCTTAACCTAGTTAAAATCACACGTACAGTTGGTTAACGAGTTGAAATGAAAAGAATATGGGTGGCATCAAATTCTGAACCAAAACGATATGGAAGGGAGACATAAACCGAACTCTTCCATTTACTAAGCATCGCCAAACCCTAACTCGTACGTACGTACTAGCCTGCAAACTGTTAAAAATCCATTCACCGAATGAGTAAAGCTGAAAAATTCTCCCTCTACGTACTCTAGCTAGCCCAATTACTTCCACATGGTCCCCTGATCCCCTCCCCACTACCTAATAATTACGTCGTGCATTTGCAATTCATTATTAGCAGACCTATCACCAAAATTATCGTCACCTGCATGCACTGTGCTTTAACCACCACTTGCCCTTCTAATACAAAGGGATTGGATGATAAGACTTCATCTCCTCAATATATGTGTGTGACGCGTTGGATTGTGATATGGATGAAACAGGAGTCACAGAGAAATGGAGAAGCGTTTCCGAATATGGGTGTACAAGGAAGGAGAGGGCCCATGTTTCACAGTGGACCATTGAATGATATATATTCGCTTGAAGGGCAATTCATGGACGAATTTGAAAGTGGAATGAGTCCTTTTCTGGCCAAAGGCCCCATGGAGGCCATCTCTTTCTTCCTACCACTCCGCATGGTCAATATCGTCCTCTATGTCTGTAGACCTTACATCGATTACTCTCGCCTCCGTCTTCAGACTATCTTCCAAGATTACATCCACTTAATATCTCACAGATACCCTTTTTTGCCACGACTGGGTACGTAACCACCAATAAACTACACTTCTTTAATATTACTGATGCACACACACACACACATATATATATATATTCGTGTGTATGTTGGATATAATGTGTTTGTTAATTTGTTTTTTATCTATAGTTAGGCACCGGATGTTTCAGCGGCCAATCCGGAGCTGTTCAAGCATTTGATTAGGGTTCTCTGCAATGCAAACACTTCAGAAGGGTTTGAGCCGAGGAGAGATGTGCCGTTGCCCGAAATAAAGATCCCATACGGAGGATTGGGCCCTCCTTACATGAACAAACCTCCAAGCAAGCGGACCATTTTGGCGTTCTTCGCCGGCGGAGCTCACGGCGCCGTGAGAGAAACTCTCTTCAGGTATTGGAAAGGCAAGGACATACATTCAGGTTCATGAGTATCTTCCCAAGACAGAGAAGTAAAGTGAATTGATGGGAGAGAGTAGATACTGCTTGTGCCCTAGTGGATACGAAGTGGCGAGCCCTAGCGTTGTTGAGGCTATACACACGGCTTGTGTGCCGGTGATCCTGTCTGATAATTACGTGCTGCCATTTAGCGAGGTTCTGAACGAGTTTTCGGTTCACATTCTGAGTTCAAAGATAGCGAATATAAAAGAGATATTGGGAGGGATTTCAATGGAGGAGTATTTGCAGAAGCAGGAGAAGGTGATACAAGTACGGCAGCATTCATCGGTTCATCGGCCGGCCAAGTCCTATGATCTTATGTACGTGGTCATGCACTCGGTTTGGCTCAAGAGGCTCAATATAAGATTCCAACCCGAGTTACTCCACCTCAATTAAACTTGCTTCCTACTTACCGTACTAGATTACTTATTCTCAGATCAGCATGCACCTTATTTTCCGTTACATTCACATAGATTGTAAGTAATTTTTATATTTTCAATTAATTATATATTTAACTAGCCGATAACAAATAAA